>VMDR010017479.1:0-20071 GCA_007922815.1 Macrotus californicus
AGGGGAGGGGGGATGGGGGAGGGAAGAACAGTAAATATAGGCATAGTGAGATGATAAACTCATGAAGTCAGTCCAGAGGGATGTCATTTACAAGGCATGGGCAAAAGCACTGTAGGTGTGTTTCAACAAGAGGGAAACACAAGGGGTGTAAGGGAAAGTGTACTAGATCAAGAGTCAGAAACCTGGTCTTCTGGCTCACTTATTACCTTGGATGACTCACCTCAGTTGCCTTTCTGTAAAGTTGATGATGAGGCCTGAGCCAAGTTTCTACGACTCCATGTTCTGTTCAGTGTGTGTGTAAATATTAGTGGCGGGGGGGGGGGGCTCGCTGGAAGCATTTTTGTCTCCCCAATAACTACTTTGACTAGATTAGCTCAACTTTCATTTGCTGAGCATTCTAATGAACTTTCATTTGAAGAAGATGCTTCCAGAAGTCTAACAAGTTTTAAAACTATTGGGGTCACTGATTTCTTAAATCCCGCTCGGCACTGATATTGCATTCTGTGCCCCAGTCTCCACTAATCTTATAAAATGATGGGTTTTAACCGTTGTTTAATGTAGTTACGAGAGTGTTGAGCTCATGGCCTTCGCTCAATCAATACTTCTCAGTTGAACTGAATTAAATGTTATCAGTCCCAGGAATGGACAGTGCAGGTTCTTTTTCTGGGATGCCAAAGAAATTATTTGAATTAATGGGTAGACCCATAACCCCAAACAAACCACATCCCTGACCTTGCAACAAACCAACAAAGAACAGGGTTTGGCCACACCTGGGAGATTTTGTGCGGTTTTGGTCACTGGACCTTAACATCAAGGGAAGCTGAAGCTAAAGACCTGAAAGTCCAGGGAAGCTGTGGAAAGAAAGATGTCATGTCACGGCAAGACTGTACAAAGGAACAGGGTCTAGCCCGGTAGACCAGGGGAGAACAGATTAAACCATCGAGTCTTTAATCCTTTCAATAGGAAGATTGAGGGAACTATGATCAAAAACTAAAACCTGTAGGAATAGGAATATGATGAACACAAATTTGTTCACCCAAACCTAGGTTTTATTATTATACAAGGGAAGCAGATTTCCTTGCAACTTTAGAGAGGTGAGTTTAGGCCAAGAGAAAGTACTGCTTCACCTGTAAAGTAGTTTATTCATGTGATTAATTAGTCTCAGAGTTCAAATAAACTGACCGTGTAAAACTCCAGCCCAATAGGGTGAGTGTAGTAGGTTGATTATTTGGGCACTTGCCTCCAGCAGTTTTCTGGGTGTGACCTGGAACCTGTGCCTGGGAAGGGAGGGGAAAAGTGTGGTTCTCAGAGCTGGCTGTTTGGACAGAGTGTCATTCTGTTAAGCTAGACCACTGGTGTCCTATTTCACAAGGAATGGACTTAACGCATGGCATAGTCTTATTTTCTGTACCTGATCTCACATTTATACCTAGGAAGGGGAGAGGCAAATATTCCTATAATTATTTTTCTGTAATTTTTGCTGAAATCTAGTAAGATGATAATTTACTCCAAGTATATGGGTGCACTCATGAACTTTTGTACATATACACATACAAATACATATACTTATACACATATATGTATATGTTTATGTAATGTGTGTGTCCATATAGATCAGTAGGACATTATTTCCCAGTGTTCCACCAAGAGCCCAGAGCCCTGTGATTTCTGAATGTTCTAGATTCAGATGGGTGAGATTGAAGATAAGGACACTTCAGGAATCACAGCCTCTATTAATGCTCAGAGGTGTGAGACTGCCCTGGAGGTTCTTCTTATTAGGAGCCTCAGGTGGTTCTGTCTGGGCAGGTAGAACTGTGGTAAGGGTGAACAGAAAAGAAAGATTAAGCATAATAAGGTTGGTGATCTACATAGATTCCGGATAATAGGAGGCCTTGGTCGCTCTGTTATAAGTGGTCTCATGATTTTGTAAGTAATGGAACACCAACAAAGAGTTTTAAGCATAAGATCAACAGAATTAAATTTACATTTGAGGCAGCTCATTCCGGAAGCTGGTTGGAGAGTAGACCGCTTGTCAGAGGGAAGGCAAAGTGACCCGTTGGTGTAGAGATGCTTTGTAAATACAGGAGAGAAAAACCCAAGGGCCTAAATTTATAACGGTGGCAAAAGAGATGGGAAGAAAGGAGACAAGAGAGTTGTAGTCTCTTTATAGTCTACTCCTGCCCAATAAAGTCTATCCATTTACACTTTTATTCCAGTAAGTGCAGGGGGGGAGGCTGTGAAAGACAGTCACACTGGTGGACTTGGCTGGTTTGTCCACCACCGGCTTTCATTTGCTCCCTTTTTACTCCTTGTTGCATTTCCCTCGAGTCTTCTAGATAAGGGAAAGAAGGAAAATAAAACGTTCTAGTTCCTTAAAAGAAAAATAACTAATAGGTTTTAATGAGCTTAGTTTATTTATTCATTTTTTCACTAAGCCGGGATTTTCTGTAATGAATTTTGTCAGGGAGATCTAATTAAACCATAATCGCCGTCAATGAGAATAGTAACAGGAAACATGTTAAATAGGTTCTTGCTAGGCAGGGTTTTGTTTTGTTTTGTTTTGTTTTTCCTTCTCCTATTGTTACCTCCTCTAACCTTTACAATGCACTTTTCTCAGAGAAATCTCCAGTCTGCAAACCAGAGAATTCTTTAAGTACAAAGTCATACCCCACTTACAAATACAAAAGCTTTACCCTCTGGCTCGTGTATAAGCAATAGAGGTTCCTGTAGAAATGTAGAAAATTTCCTCTTTTGTTCTAGTATGAGGATCTGACTAAAGCATAGCTCATTGTTAAGTAAACAACCAGAAGACACAAAAGAAATCAAAGTTGAATATAAACTCTTTTAAGCTTAAAAATAAACTATTCAGTCTGGAATAAATATATCAAGTCCTCCACATCTGACGAAAAGGTAGGTCAGATTGTCAAACTCTAACTTCTGGTCCCCATTTGGGCAACGGCTTCACCTATTAACTTTGAGGCTTTAATGGTGAATTTGAGCATACGTGCATGGCAAGGAGCAAAAACAAGAGACTTTTCACCCCAAACCTGCTCGAGCTATCAGCACACCCTTTGCTCCTGTATTCCACCCCACGTAACATCTCACAGCCTAAGATGAAAAGACTTGTTGGATTCTCTGTTGTCAATTGGACAAGCCCTCTCTGGGGTCCTTTCTGTCAAGAGCCGCAGACTCCCTTTGAATTTAAAACAGACCTGTAGGCTTCGGCAACGTGGCAGCCATGTGTTCAGGGAGACGGAGGAAGAGTTGTTTTTTAAATAGCTTACAAGATCTTCATTCTAAGGTTGGTTGAGGGGAAGTTTGGTGGAGAGTTCAGAGTATCTGTAAGCAGCTAACTTATCAAAAGTGATCTAGAAAGGAAGGGTGGTCATGAACTGGCGACAGTGATTGAAGGCACACACTGAAACTTTTCAACCAAAAAAAAATTTTTTTTTTAATGTACCAAGACATTTAAAAAATCAGTGATATTTGAGCTGTTGGAGCAATACCTTTTTGTTTTTAGTAAGACATCTGGCTACTTCTCCCTTTATTTTGAAGAACCACAATTTTATTAAAATCTACAACCGTATTATACTACATTTTTCAAGAAGTTATATTTTTTTCCTCATTTTAGTAGCATTTCAACTGTCCAATCTGTGTCCTAATATTAGGATATTTTAAATTAAAATTGTGTGATGTGGTAAAAACAAGGAAGAGAGAAAATAACTCAGCTATGTCAGGAAGAGAAGAAAAATGTAATACAGGGGGTAAAGGTATGATTGTTGATTAATGCCTGGGGGACTTATAAAACAGTTAAAATATAAAAATAAATTGAACTTTATTTTAACATTTTCCTCCCTTTCTTACAAGTGTTACATTTTTAAAAATGTAATGACTACCAAGTTCGCTTTTAAGTGTTAAGGACAACAGTGTGTGTTCACATTCAATATTTCTTATATTATTATCTAAACTGACATTTGTCTCCTTTATTGACAGAACCATAAAAAAAGATGTGTATTTCCTCATCTTTTTGTGTGTACTTAACTCCGATTGATTTTACTGACAGGAGTGCATTTAGGAGAATTCCCCCAATATTCCACAACATAAAAACGCCCCTGCCATCTGCCTGGTCACTGGTGGCCCACCCTACTCATCTCGATTCTTTCCAGCCTTCCACCAACTGCAAGCCTCCCTCTGGCTTAAATGTCCCTCCCCTTCTCCTCTCCAGCTACGCCACACCCCTTCCAGGTCCCAGATCACTCTGTCCTCTGACCACTCCAGTTACTTTGCATTTAGTCTACTGCAAAACAAGTACTTTTCTCTACCTCTTTACTTATTACATCAGTATATGTTGCTCCTTTCTCTTGACTCCTGTGGCCAGGAGGGCTGTCCTGTATCACTTCTGTATTACAGTATCCACTTAGCACTTAGAATTAACCAAAGGCTTCCACATCCAATCTGCATAAGAATTTTCCCCCAAATTAAAAAAAAAAAAATGATTATAATGTAGTGAGCTAGTTACTAAGTTCAAATTATTTGATAATTTTTGTTCTTAGATGTTCTCTCAAATTTTTCTTATTAAAATGTCCTTTTTAGAAATAAAGTAATACTGCCTTTAAATAGCAGGATTATTGTTTTTAATTTAAAAAATAGCCATTCAACGCCAATCCCTCAGTTCCTTTGAAACGGAAATCCAAACATCTGGGACCCGCTGGCTGACTATTCACCCCACCCAGACTTGACGGTTACTCCTTCTTGGGACCTCCTGTAACTTTAATTGGAGGACTCCTCAGCCACGCAGCCTAGGCTGTGTTGCTCTTTGTCCTTTTACATATCTTCCCGTATCTACAGCTAATTTAAAGGAAAGCCCCATATAATGCTTCTCTCTTCATCTTCCCAGGACCCAGTTACAATTACGGTATTGAAAGCAAATCTCAAAAACATACTTGTTTAATAACTGAATATTTAGAATTATTCAACATAAGGGGAGCTAAAAGAAGCCATGGATTTTGGTGGATTAATTTTTGTTAGATTCATTGAGATTATATATTTTGGACAGTAGAAATAGCAAAGGCCATGAGCAACTCGTAGGTGCATACATTAATTAGACTGTGATTTATGGAAAGGTATTCAAAACCACTTTGAAGTCCTGTATAGTATTCTACTAAATGCTGAAGGAAAGAAAGAACAGTGGCTGAATAGGACTGTATGTTTTGCTAGTGAATTCCGTGACTACAAACTTTGTAATGGTTCCAATGTAGAGTTCTCTTTTCTTCCACATTAGACATATACAATAATATTTTTCTGTACATGTATATGTAGCCTTAACAGTTTTTTTAAAGATCAAGAGATACTTTTTTTATTTTCTTCCAGTTATGTCTAGCTATCAGCTCCATTCTTACAAATACTCTCAGTCCATGGAACCTATTTTCTGCTGAGCCCTGTGAAATTTAATTCAGAAGTAGTGCTTTATTGATGCTCCGTTTTTGTGACCTTTCCAGTCCTGTGTTGGTGACATATTGGTCCCCTGTCTCCAGTGCTTTGAGAATCTAATAGATAGGATGGAATGGGTCAGATAATGAAAGTCCCTGGTACATTAACTTTCAATTTCATGAATGTCTGAATATTGCAGAGAAGATGAATAGCAGGACTTCCTTTGCTTTTACATGTTAACATTTATAAGCTAGTTAAATTTCCCATATTAGCAGCAGCAGAGTCCTCGTCTGCAATATTAACACACACATTTGTATTTTGGAGTGGTAGTGTAAGAGTTTAAAATAATTTATAAACCATGGAAGGAGCCGACAGCTTAAAAATGCATGCTACTAAAAGAGATGAATAAATAGGAGTTTCATTTCATATGAATTATAGCATATGAAATATACATTGAAAAGGCTCTTCCTTTATTTCTCTTTGTTTTACTGACACGAGAGGAGACTTGGGTGTATAGTCAGTCATATGGCTGATCTATTATTAGGTAGTTACAATCACCCCCAAAAGCAGTGTTATTGTTTTCTGAAGCAGCATTAATCTTCTCTGAAGATGTTATAGCAAGCACCGTCGTTTGAAAGAATCTGTTGAAATAGACTAATCTCTGGGATGAGGCTCAAAACCACCAGAGTGATGAGAAATAAAGAAGGGGCTGCAGTGATTAGGCGGGGACAAGGATGAGAAGGCACACAGCTGTTACATTGTTGGGGTTCGGACACTGATATGTGAACTCATTTGTATTCCCTTGGGTTGCTTTATAGACATTGCATCATCTGCTGTTGCTCCAGTCCATTCTCCCCGCTGTATTTATGGTATCCATTTTTGTGAAATATGGCCAGAATTAGACAATACAATTGGGCTTTTTGGATTATGCTTAATATTTCAGCTGTATTTAAACACTGTGCTCTCTTGTCACACTAGGAAAGCTATTTTGGAAGTCTGAGATTCTGCTCTAAATGAGAAATGGCGTCATTGGTGTGAATCAATGGAAAATGCTGACGTGGAAACCTCACCTAAACTGACTCCTTACATACGTAACTACATCTGTATCATAGATGTTTTCACATTTTGACACAGAAATGAAAAGTCGGCCTACAGTAAGGCAGGCAGTGCATGGAAGTGTGTAATGACTGAGATATGTAGACCACTTTCATTATCTGGTTTGTCTGGGCTGTCGGGCTTCTGGCTCCAGTTTCATGCTCTCGTGTGGCGAGATCCGGTCTCTCTGTGGGGTCATCTGCTTTCTCAGTGACTATTTCATTCACATAATTACCAAGGGACCTTTTTCTTTAGCTCATCTCTGCTCCAGTCCAATCCACATGGGCAGTGTCCCAGCACGATGATCCTTCTCTGCCTTTGTCCTCTCTAAATCTGCCAGGTGGCCCCACCCTTTAGAAGGGGTACTATTGGCAGAGTCATAGTGGCACTCTTGCATTTTCCCACCATGCCATTCCGTGGCCTATTTACTCTGAGGTCCGTGCTGTACATGACAAGTGGCTGACCTCAACAAGCCTCCCTATCAGCTGGATTCTGGAAGCATTAGGCCAGTGGGAGAGGAGACACCAGAGTGAGACTGGTGGGGGAGAGGAAGAACCTGGGATCTTTATCCCCTCTCCTTGCCTCAGGTAGCCTCTCCAGAAGGAGCTGCATCTTCTCCTTGGTTCAAACTCCTTCTGAATAGGTTTGTTTAATGGCCCTGATTTGGCTGGGTACCCGAGCCCCCTGCTCCCCATAACCCCACATCAGCCTCTGACCCTCTCTCCTAAAGGTAGCAGCAGCCTCCCACTGTACTCATCTGCAGTTTGCATTACTGTCCGTGTTTGGCTTTCAGCTTTTTCATTTCCTGTGTAAACAGTCTTTCTGCCAAATTTAGCCTTTTCAAATTAAGTGTATGGGGGTTGATATTGGTTAATAAGATGATATAAGTTTGAAGTGTCCACTTCAATAATACATCATTTGTACACTGCACATATACTCACCATTCCAAGTCTAGTCTGCCATCCTCACCATGCATTTAACCCCCTTGACCCTCTTCATCCTCCTTCCCTGCTTGTAGCCACCACACTGTTGTCTGTGTCTATGAGTTTTCTGTTTGTTCATTGGTTGCTTTCTGTTTTATGTCTAACATATGAGTGAAATCATGTGGTTTTTGTCCTTCTCCATATGACTTAATTCACTTAGGATGATACTCACTTTCTTAAAATACAAAGGATAATTTTTATTTTACTGGTTGGGTCCTGGCTAATATACCCTCTCTACACACTATTCTCAAAGAAGGCTAAATGCAGAATTTCTCATCAAGCCAATTCCTTCAGCAGTATCAGGTTAAATATCTCACATTTTGTGAGGGAGTGTTGTAAACAGAATTTGTTCTTCTAAAAAATTGGACAGCATATATAAAAAGCATATACCACAACAATACATTGATAGACATGTTGAGGGGTTAATGTGCTCTTCCCAGAGATAGACTCACCTTTTGGTTTCATCAAGAGTATTGATCCATTATGTATTTTCTTACATTCTGATGGTTACTCTGTCTCCTTTCATGCGTATGAACACTATTGGTCATTGGTGGTCTGCCCAGGGAATACTCCCCTCTTTCTCCTTCCCATGTGCTTCCATCTCAAAGCTCATGGCTTCTGGGAAAAGATGGCACTGTCCTCAGGTAACAAATGAGCACAGGTTACTATACACCAGTCCAGTCACGACAACCTGATTTCTCATCAGTATGGTGATTGGCTCAGATAACCCAGACGTAAGCTTGTCAGCTCATACAATATCTCTGGATAATCTGGACAGAGATTGGTTTAAGAGGAAATACCACCAATTTTGGTCAGTGAGGCAGGGGAAAAATCTAGTGACTTCTGAGGAAATGGCTAGAAAAAAATGTTCTGTCTCTTTCTGGACTCTGTAGGATGTAGATGTGACACTTAGAATTGCGACGGCCACCTTTGCCTCTGTGATGGCTGCCAGAATTAGGATGAAGCTAACTCTATAGAAAACAGAGAGGAGAGACAGAAATAAAGTGGGTCCTTGGCAACACCATCAAGTGGTTAACTCAGAAGTACTCCTAACCCTGGACTTTCCTGTTTTATGAATCTAACCCTTTGAGCCAAGTTTGCTTTTGAATGCATTTGAAAACACCTCAACTAGTAGACCACACTGAGAACTCAAATATTCTACTCAGATAAGGAGTCAATTAAGTCATTAAAGGATGGGGCAGGGGGACTTAGACTATCAGAGGATAGACGAAAGAGACCGAGCTCCCATGCCTCCTCAGTGATCTCGGTCTTCTTTCTTCTTTACTTTTCTTCCTCCTAGTAACTGTCCTCAAGATTCTCAAAGTATAGTAGTCCATCCACTTTCAGTATAGGGTATTAGTTATCAAAATATATGTGATGTTAGGGAAGCATGCATAGGTGGTACTTGCTTCACTCAACAGACCGAAAAGGAATTTAGGGTGTTCATGTACAGAGGATCTTAGAGGAGAAACCTGAATGCCTAGAAGCCCTCAACTAGTATAATTTGATGATTTTGGAACAGGAAAGCCTGAAAGTTACAGAACTATTGAGGAAAACATATGAATTGGCCATTGAAATGTTACAACAAAAGCAGAAAATAGAAGCATAATTGGTAGGTACAAAATAGATAGGGGGGTGTTAAAAATAGTATGGGAAAGGGAGAAGCCAAAGAACTTATATGCATGACCCAGGGACATGAACTAAAAGGGGGTTACTGCTGGAAGGAAGGGGGATACCAGGTGGAGTGGGGCAAAGGGGGAGAAATTGGGACGACTGTAATAACATAATCAATAAAATATATTTTTTCAAATATGGAATGAAGAGTTGGAGATTGAGTAAGAACCTGGAATCAGACCATAACGTGGTTAAGATCTAAGGGCATGGATCTTAGAATCAAGCAGATGTTTGTGTTCAACATTTCTGGACCAAGCTCTCCCATTTCTAAAATAGTGGGATGGAGTGTTGGAGGGTGGTAATACCTGTCTCCTGGCGTTGTAAGAATTTAAATAGAAGCATGGATATTGCCTGAGACATAGTAGGCACTAAAAATAGCCTTCTTCTGTTATTGTTTCAAGTATTAGCATTAAGCAATAGCTGTCACCTCTCAGCTTCTTGTTCCATGATGCCATGTTCCTGAGTTACTTCACTTAATCTGACTCTGTAGGAGGGAGACCTCCCCAGCCCTGGATTTGTGTTCTATGTCTGAGTTGCCATATCCCAGGGGTAGATGACAGGTAGATCAGATTTATCTAGGGACTGGACTGAAGAGTAAGCCTTATGAAACTAGGACTTATAAACCATAATCACTTGATGTGGGTAAGAAAAGCAAACAGCAGCTCTCCACATACTGGTAGGGGCTGTGTCAGAGTCTAGTATACACAAATGGACTACAGAGAGAGGCCTAAAGCACATGCAAGGTCAGGGCAACCATTGAGCCTTTCAAGGTCAAAGGCAAAGCCACCCTAGCATAAATCACATATTCACCTCCAACATTTTTATGCAGATAGAAAAAGTCTAAATGAGATTCTAAAATAGCTCAAATGTTGCGGTCTCTGAGACACCACCTGCACTTCTTGCAAACATGATAGAAGTGTCAGAAGTAACCATCCCTGACTCTTGTTTCCATTGTCTCGAGGACCTAGCTGAGGTGCTTACTTAGGTGAAGGAATATGTGTCAAAAAGATCCCAGTTCATCAGAGTCCTGTTTCTGCCCAGATTAGGGTTTAAGGGGCATCTGTGGCCCAAAATAAATTTTTGAAGTAGCATTTTTTTCAGTTTCCAAATTTGCAATACGCTTATAGAGAATTTGATATCTGGATCAATTCAATCATTAGTCAATTCTTAAAAAGTCAAACTTAATGTGACCCTCATGATTTATGAGAAAAAAGGAAAAAGTAGAATGGATCCAGTGCCTATTGCATGTCAAAGGGCATTTTGCAGACCGTATCTCATTGGATCCCACAGTAGCCATGGGAGGGAGCTGTTGTTAAGCCTGTTATAATGTGAGGAAACTAGCTCAGAAGTTGAGGTTCAGGCCAAGCTAAGACTGGAAACCCGGCCTTGGATGCAAAGCCCGTGCATGTTCGCTGTATTTGTTCTGATGTTTAATTTTTCTAAATAGGTGTTCCTTTTCATTAGGAAATTTAGCATTCACCAAAGGAAATGTCTGTATATGTAAATTCCCTGTACTGATAGACCAAGTGATTATTTATAGCCTGTTGACATTTGCTGAGTTTTCCGCTCACATTTACATTAGCCCCACACCCCCTAGAGAAGGCATGGAAATGTTTTGATGGCGTGTCAGAGATTTCTAATGCATATTCATTGATTCATTCTATGTGCAAGGCACTGTGCTAGTGTAAAACATATCAAATCTTTTAGGTGTCATTGCATAGAACATCTATTGCAAGGGCAAGGGGCCAAAAATGCATAGCCATATATTTTATGGAGATTTACCTGTACGAACCATGTGTATTCCTGGCAATCCTACCATATACAATTAGATTGGAGGAAGGCACAAGAGAGAGAACTCAATGGGAAGAATAAAAGAGTTTTAAAAACCTTATCTATGCTCTTTAAGAAATGTATAATCTTGGGCATGTAATGTTAATTCCTTAAAACTTAGTTTCCTTATTGGTAAAATATAGATGGCATATCTCTTAAACGAGGCAATAATAGTTTAGTAAAAGATAGGTATACAAATACCAAAATGAGATCATTATTAGTATTTATTCTAAGTTCCTTTGATGCTCTGAAAATCTTGGAGATGAGCAGAAGGAAGTGCCATGTGAAGTGGAAAGAATGCATGGTTTATGACTGACCGAGGACTGGAGCCTGGGGCCTGTGAAGGAGAGCTTTGTTTATACATATGTGTCAATAGAGGCAAAACCATAGTTGAAAATTGGAAAGGAGTCTGGATTTTGAACTAGAAAAGCCAAAAATATGTTTCAAAAATATCACAGTTAAAGAGGAATAAGAAGAGTTATTTTTCTAGGATACACGCATTGCTAGTCCTCATCAAAATTTAAAACACAGCTAAATGAGACAGAGATTTGTGATTCTGCAAATGGAGGAGCTTCAGCTTATATGTTCTGCTTCGTTAAGTGCCTTTTGTTTCTCGGTATGAAATGAAAACTATTTTATCTGAGTTTATTTAAGGTCAGATTATTCTGATTCACTGCCCTGCCATTCAACATTACCTGACTCACCTTTAGTAAACTCAGGACATCAAAGATTTTCTATCTGAGTCAGCCAGCGAAAAATAAATATATGAAACCATGGAAGTTGTTATATTTTATTTTAAGATCAAGTTCAAAGTGGTCTTCAGCAACATTAAATCAGGCTAGATTTCAAGTTTGCATTTAACAGAACGAGAACTCAAGTCTCTTTCTCCTAGTCACATGAATTTGAACCCAGAGGATATTTATTAAACAAAGAACAGCAGAACAAACTAATGCTAAGGGAGGAAATTGGTTTTCCTGCAGTCCAACCTATTTTTAAATTAGCAGAAGCAAGTGCTAATACGAAACCCTGTGACCAGTAATCACATTTTCCTTTCGCTTTGTTGGAAAATCACAGCCATCCATATTAACATTTCACACTAGTTAAGAGAGTGAGGTAAAATGGTCCAAGGAGACTGCTCAGTGTGAGAGCTGGTGAGGGAGAGGTGATTTGGGCCATGGGGTTTCCTGGGAAAAGCAGCCCAGTGGGCAATTTCATGTGGAAACTAAAGCCTTTTTTTTGGACAGCAATTCAAAAATAAAGCCCAAAAGACAATGAACACAGCTCCAGACCGGGGCTGGGTTATAGTTTACTCAGGTGCTGACACAAAATCAATATTGCCACCACCTATTGATGATTTATTTCAGTAATTACTGCTGAACTCATAACTAAAATGCTGTCAAAATGGAACAACCGTGCCCTCCTAAATGCTTGCGCTTTCTTATTTCAGTAAGTTAATTTACATGTAATAATGAAATTGGCAGAATTTCCTGATACTGACCAGTCAGCAATCTACTGAATGCTTTAGAAAACAGGGAGGAAAAATTAACAGCCGCTTTCAGACACCTTTGGCTGGTGACTCAGGATTAGGCCCCTCTGGCGGTTCTTTGCCCACTGGCCTGGTTGAGGTTGGGGGTCTGTAGACTAAATCTGGAAGCGAGAGTGGCTAAACACCCTTTCTGCCCTGGCTCACGGAAGGGTCTTAACCACTGTCACTACGAACCTCCCCATCGTGTTCCTGGTGAGTACTCTCCCAAACTGCTGGAAAAATTTCCAGAAAGGAAATGTATTTCTTCACCAGGTAGTGGAGGAACACTTATGTCCTGCTGATTGTTCTAACACTGTCTTATGGTCCACGCTGAAATACCACTTGCTATAGTATCTGCTAGTTGATGTAGCTTTCCTGTCTCTAGAACCATGCAGAGTAAATCCACTCCTCCTTCTGAATCAGCAGTTCTCATCATGGAGTCCCTGACGGTGGATGGGAAAAATGCATCTTTATTTTTAATAACACCAGACAAAAGTTGAGAATTTATGCAGATTAAAAATGTAAGCAAATAAGCATAATTAGTATTAGCAGTACCTATGCTTTTGAGACCAATTGAAATCACATCCATGTTTTATCAAATTTTAGTTGTTGAAACAGGTTTTTTTGTTCATCATTGTTTGACTTGATGATACTTAATCATTGTTTTGTTGAAATACCACAAGATATTTGTCTTTAAAACATCTTGATAGTTTTTGATGTAATTGGTCTCATTTCTAATCCTGTATGTTTTGTGCTTTCAAAAACATTATTCTGATAGCGTTTTTAACAGTAGTACCGGAACAATTATTTAGCCATCGCTAACAAAAAGAGATGCAACATAAATTTTACATCTCATACAAAAATTCAGAATGGATGACAGACTTAAATATAAGAGCTAAAACTCTACAATAATTAAAGGGAATAAAAAGGAAATCTTCAGCACCTAAACCTAGGTGAAGAGTTTAGACTTGACCCCAAAATTGTAATCTATAAAATAAACTGAATTACTGGATCTTATCAAAATTTTAAAATTTTACTCTGTGAAATAACTGTTAAGATGATGAAAAATAACCACAGACTAGAAGATATTATTTGTAAATTTCTTGTCTGCAAAGGACTAGTATTTAGAATATATAAAGAACTCTCAAAGCAATTGATTTAATTAAAATGGTTGAGATACAGGACAGGAACTTTCTCCAAAGAGTATATACGAGAGCATATAGTTTGCAAATCAGCACCTGACAAATATTCCCAATATCATTATCTGTCAGGGAGGTGCAAATTAAAACCACAACGAGGTATCACTACACAGGATAACTAAAAAAATAGTGATAAAATCAAATTCAGGCAAGGATGAAGAAAAACTGGATTACTCAGACATTGCGGGTAGGGATGTAAATTGTTCAGCCACTCTGGAAAACAGCTCAGTTTCTTATAAAAGTAAGCATGCACTGAGCAACTTCACTTGTAGGCATTTATCTTAGAGAAATGAAAACCTGTGTTCATTCAAAGACCTTGACCAAACGTTCATAGCAGCCTTATTTACAGTAGCCAAAAGCTGGAAACAGCCCAGGGGACCTTCCGTATGAGAATGGCTGACCAAGCTGTGGCACATTCAGACCGTGCGGTACGACTTAGCAATAAAAGGAAGCAGACTGTTGATACACACAACAACATGGGTGGACCTCAAGGAAACTGTGCTGAGTGAAAAAAGCCAACAAGTCACAAAACATATGGCATTTTTAGATTTTCAAATAAAAAGTATAGGAGTGAAGAACAGATGAGTGGTTCCCAAGAGCTAGGCTAGAGCTACAGAGGAGTAGCCTGAGGGAGGCTAGAGGTGATGGAACTACAGTAGTGGTGACACATTTGATCGAGTGTCACAAAAATATACATACAACAAATATAAACGGTCAAACCTGAATAAACTCTGTCGATATCCCAATTTTCATATTGTAGGTGCTACTCCTGGGAAGGTGGGGCAAAGGGTGCACAGACCTACTTGTACCTACCTTTGAAACTTCTTGTCCAGAATGACTTCAAAATAAAAAGTAAAAACATTGTTCTTAGAATGGGCATTGCCAGATGAACAAAGTGGTTCATGGCACAAAAAATAAAGGTTAAGAACTCTTGTTATAAACTCCTGTTATAAATAAACTACCATTATAAGTCATAGTGGGAATCAAGGAGTTAAAGAACTCCTTTTGATCAAAAAAAAAAAAAAAAAAAGTCCTCTTAACTAGCCACACACAGACATGCAAACACAAGCTCATTCTTGGGCACCGGGTTGCCCACTGGGGCTTGACCAAAGTTTAAAGCCTACGATCAGCCTGCCGCTTCTCTCTTCTCTTCACCCTTCCTTCCTTCCTTTAGGGAAAACCCCCCTTGTTTGTTAAATGGGTTTATATATAACTTACAGGTAAGACTAGCTTCAGAGCCTACTAATTCAGGTACTCTTCTTTCAGAAGAACCAGTTAACTCAAAGCCAAAAACGCTTCTACTTGAAATGCAGCGCACACATCATTGTTCAGAACAAGACTTTAATTTTCTTAATCCTCACCTGAGGATATGTTCATTGATCTTAGAGAGAGAAGAAGGGAGAAGAAGAGGGAGGGTGAGGGAGGGAGGGAGAGAGAGAAAAACATCAATCAGTTGCCTACTGTATTCACCCCTACTGGGGATGGAGCCTGCAACCTAGGAATGTGCCCTGACTGGGAACTGAACCCACAACCTTTTGGTGCTTGGGATGATGTTCCAACCGAGCCACCCATTGAGGGCTCTGTTACAAGACTTTAAAGCAGGCAGTGAAAAGAGTTTCCTGTAAAAAAATTTTGAAAACAACCTCACTATTATTATCTAAGTAAAATACATCACTGATGTTGGTTCAACACCTGGTGGCTAAAATAGACTCCTAAATATAAGAGATCCATCTGAAAAGTCTCCTTTATGCAAGAAAAATATGAGATCAAAAAGACTAACCTGGACAACAGCCTTAGAGTCTTCAGCCTTCTGACCAACCCAGGAAGAATATGGTACCTTCAGTTTTCACAGAATCTCCATAAGGTCTAGGAAGGCAGGCAAGTCTTTTGCTTGATCCCTTTAATACCTACTACTCCCTTTTCTCCATAAAATTATTCTATTTTTCCATAAGATAACTTTTGATGTCTAAAAATGTGTTTCTAAATAGAAAATGCACTTGACGAAATCCCACCACAGATGGACCTAGATGGTAATAGGAAAACCCAGTAAGGAGCATCTTATATTGAAGAGCATTTGCCCAATGAAACCTACAGCCCCAGACTATGAGCCCAGCAGATCACTGTCCATTTGCCTGCTTCTTCATCTAGAGAGTGAAGGGGATGAACTAGAGCACAGGTGGCAAACACAAGGCCCATGGGCCGAATCCGGTCCTCCCCCTTGCTTTATCCGGCCCGGCACCTTGTTTCCACCCAGCGGCAGCCGAGCTCTCGCTTTACTGTTAAGGAGGCAATTACATTTACACAGTCCTAAATTTACATTCGGCCCTTTGAAGGCAACCGCAAGGCTGATGTGGCCCCCGGTGAAAATGAGTTGGACACCCCTGGACTAGGTGAAATCTAAAATTATTTCTACCACTTTACTTTTTAGAATTCTGAAGTCTGTGATAATTCAGAGCCCCACTGTGCACTTACTACATGCCAAGCACTATTTTTAAGCACTTCACACATCTTTATTTAATCCATGAAGCAACCCTGTAAGGAAGGTCCCATTATTTTCAATATCTTCATTTCGTATATGAGGAAACTAAGGCTCAGAAGGTGAACAAACTCACCTAATATATATGGCTAAGAAATGGTGGAGATGGAATTTGGACCATCTCGATCTAGAACCGAAGTTCTTAGCCACTAAATCCTATTTGCCTACGTGGTTAACACAGATGTTGCTCAGTGGTCACGAAATGGCGCCTCCTGACCACTTCCGTTGCTGGAGGCACTATGTTCTGAACAGAAACTCTCATGCGTTGTGAGGACACAGTGCAGACTTGGGTCCTCAGTTAGATCAGTCATAGTGCTTAAATGCAGCTGACTCATGTTTTCTGGCTGTCAGTCATTCTATTTCTATACGGCGTGCATAAATTCCCACAGGTATTTAGTTTCGAATTGTTTTCTTATAAAAGTCAGAAATCTTGCCTAGCTCTGACTCCTTTAGATCAGGGACTGGCTCACTTTTTCTGATAGAAAATATTTAGACTTTGTGGGTCAGAGATTCTCTGCCACAACTACCCAAATCTGCTGTTGTAGCTGAAATACTGGCCATGGTGGCCCTCCTGGACATAACTCGGAATTCTCTGTGATAGCTGCTTCGGACAAGACAAAAGTATAATAGTTGGAGATACATTTCCTGTTTTGTCTGATGAATTTATTTTATAATTCTGGGTTTTACTGGTCTACCATAGCAGAAGCTTTTTTAATAAAAAGCCTTTCTGTTTATATAAAGACCATTTCTAAAGTTCTGAGAAAAAAGTGTCAGGTGCAGTTCACATGTCAGATATAGTCAAAAAGAGGCAAAGTGCTATGTAATTTTGAAGACATTGTTTTAAAAATGATTTATTTCCTCTGGATATTTCAGAGGATTAGTAAGCTCTTCAAATTTATCAGAGAGGCTCATTTTGTTCGCTGCTTGTGCTATGTTTTTTTTTCCCTGCTTCTGAAAGAAATAGATGCTTTTTTTTCCCTCCTAAAGATGGCTCATGTATAAGGGTTTTGATTTCCTTAGAAGTGACGCTCAAGGATATATTTTAGCACTATTAGTATTACGTTATGCTGGTACTAAAGTGCTTAATGGATGTTCAGTGTTATGTTTTGCATCCTGATTTAGCACTAATGTTGGATTATTGTTGATCTACGCAGCTTAGTTCAAATTAGTTCAAGACAAGCCTCAGCATGTGAAAGAAAGGTTTGAAACTCTGTATGTTACCAGGGCTGAAAGCATGTGCCCTATCACCATTGCATGGAGTCCTATTAAAGGACACTGGCTGTCACCTAAGGCTTTTGTTTGGCTGGGGCAGGACTCAAGGGGGGTGGGGGGGGTCAATCTAGACAAAGAGTTAAGTATTCGGCACGCTGTATAGCTTTTGAAGACAGTGTCATGCAGCTGTATGTAAATTTTAGTTGGGTTCTGGCACACATGGACAAAGGCATTTGTTTGAAGATAAGAGACATACTTTTGGTAAACTAAGATGTGATGAAAATGAGAGAAAGCAAATAGTATGATTCAAGAACAGTCTGATATATTTGGCTTCTTTACGATCTATGCCATAATAAGTTTGTTTAAACTTGATGCTGCATTTTTTATTTTTATATAAAAACTTATAATGGCTGACAGGGTTATGAATGTTATTTAAATGACTCTAGAATCTTGCGAAAACATATGTATACAAACTCAGCAAGCTTTATGGTTTTCTGGCTTTGAAAGAACAATGTGATACAGAGTGTACTTATTATGAGTTAATTAAATGATAACATACCAAGGCAATTTATTATAGACATCAAATAAAGTCTAATAAAAAATTGTATGATAAATTTAGAAAATCTAGGACTTGCTGTAGATGAAAATTAACTGGTTTTTAAATTAGCCAGCACAGGCCTATATCTAAAATTAAATTTCTATTATTTTTTTACTAGAGGAAATAAATTCCATGTGAGAGCTTTTCTAAAAGGACTTTTTAATTATAGGAGGTTAATATTTCAATAATGGTATCAAAAGTACTGCAGTAATATATTCTCAGCAAGGAGGCTTTCTCACTGTAGGAAACATAAAAATCACATGTCAGTTATCCAGCCCTAAGTTGTGTGTGGAATTGGTTTTAATTATTATAAGGCTGTGCTGTCCTCTGACTCTTAACTATTTCACTGAATCAAGTCTTGAAAATAAATATGATTGAGAAAGTCAAACTTCAAGAAGAAAATATAGTAAATCTCAGAGAAGTAGAAATGATAATATTCTGTACTTCTTGCTCAACTCTGGCCACCTCTTAATTTTTTTGTAACCAAGCTCCAGGTAATTATTTTCCATCTGCTCTTGGTTTAGCACTGCAAGCTCTTGTTCCAAATATTTCTAAATACAATCAAGAAATTTATATCAAAAGATAATTTTTTTTAATTTTGAGAAAAAAATTCACAGGTATAGTTTTTGTGCCAGAAAGAGGGAAAGTACTATCTAATTCCAAGGGCAATATTTTAAAAATTATTTCCTCTAAATGTTTCAGAATTTAGTAAATATTCTAAATTTATCAGAGAGGCTCATTTTGTTCACTAGTTGTGCTATGATTTTTTTTCCTGTCTGCTTCTAAGGATAGTTCATGTACAAGAGTTTTTATTTATGTAGAGGTGATACCCAAAGCTATTTTCTAGTACTTTTGGTATTGTGTTATGTTAGTACCAAAGTACTTAATGGATGTTAAAACTTACTTTTTTTTTTTAAGATATATTGGGTTGGCCAAAAAGTCTGTTTAGCTTTTTTCCACAAAATGAAAGACACATTTTTATTTCCACCACTAACTTTATTGATTTGGATATTTTGAGTATGTCAGCTATCTCCCACATGGGAGGATGTTGATTGTTCTCAATTAATGTCTCAATTTGATTGCCCTCAACTTCCACTGGCCTACCCAACCGTGGAGCATCGTCCAGCAAGAAATCTCCAGCACGAAACTTTGCAAACCACTTTTGACAGATTCAATCAATTACAGCACCTTCTCCATATACTTTACAAATCTTTTTTATGTGTTTCAGTTGCATTTTTACCTTTTTTGAAATAACAAAGCATAATATGTCAAAATGTTGTATATTTTCTTCCATCTTCAATATTAAAATGGCTACACAAAAATTCACCAATTTGGTAAGTTTTTTTAATGCACACTGATATGACAGCTGTCACAGTACAACCTAACAAAATTGTTTCAAATGAAGTTAAAGACAAATGCCCTGGCTAGTATGACACAATGTATTGAATGCCGGACTGGGAAGCAAAGGGTTGCCAGTTTGATTCCCAGTCAGGGCACATGCCTGGATGGCAACCCAGGTCCCCAGTAGGGGGCACATGAGAGGCAACCACACATTGATGTTTCTCTCCCTCTCTTTCTCACTCCCTTCTCCTCTCTCTAAAAATAAATAAATAAAATCTTTAAAAAAAAAGACAACCAAGTGATACTAGAGCCATCTTATGGAAAAAAATGAACTAACTTTTTGGCCAACCTAATTACTATACAGAGATTACTGATAGATAACTAAATAAAAATAACTCTAGCATCCAAATTTGGGGGCAAATGGCCATCCAGCCTACTACACTGTTTTGAGTATCCCTATAAATGTTAATAGAAAGGAAAATCCAGACTTTTGTACCCCCTAAATTTTATTTAGTGTATTAGGAAACAAAATGTTGCATGTCAATACATAGGTGTTTTTCTGAATCACAGTGTAGTTTTATTCAGATACATTTTGCTCTTCAAGACAAAAACCAACAATTGCATACAGCCCAAAATACAGTTACTAGT
>VMDR010017480.1:0-20064 GCA_007922815.1 Macrotus californicus
CTTTAAAGAACCACAATGGACCTTTCTGTGTTGGCTCCATTAGGATTTACTTTCAAAACTAAAGCAGATTTATTTAGATGTTTACCCTTTATCACTGAGCAACCCAAAAGCATAAAAATGTTTAGTGAGCCAAGTAAAGATACAAAAATGTTAATTATATGTATATATCTTGGTAAACTTGTGAGTTATTGAAAAGTTAATGAGTTAATCAATATTCAAGACTAGTCAACATTTTGCAATGCAAAAAGACAAGTCCAGAGTAGGTGTTTATTTCTCTAAGTGACACATTTTAATATTTTTAAATTTATTTTATTGTTCATTTACAGTTGTCTGCATTTCCCCCCCACCACTCCAACTTTCCTCATTGTTTGAGAATTTCTATTGAGGAAAGCTTAAAACACATCAGGTGGGAAATATCAAAATAACAGTCTTGGCATTTAGGTAACCCAATGTGGCACCACCAGATTTGATGCCATAATTTTTTTTTTAAATCAATGCTGGAAGAGAAAAGAAACAGCCTGAAAAGCAGCTTCGTTTTTAATGGAGACATAAATTTTTAACCCCTTATTTCAAAACTGTCTCCGAAATGACCAACGTTAAATCAACAAAATCATTGTCCAAACAAAATTACATATCGTGAGGGAGGGAGGGAGAACAGTCACCAGGCTGCGGGCTCAGAATTTTCCATCATACCCATGTGTCCTACCGTTTCAAGTGCTCTAGTTAACGTTCTGGTGTGACGGTGCACGTGTTTAGTCTTCTGCTGATAAATGCACATTTCTCCTATTAGATCTAATTTTCCAGGTTGATAAAGCTGGTTGAATGTAATTGATGAATGAGAGGAACAAGACATGGCGTGCAAGAGAAATGATGACGTGGGGTTGCTGGGTGATACAATAGTTCTGTTTTATCGTTTGAGAACTGCCAGGCTGGTCTCCACTGCCGCTGTACCAGCAGTGCGCAAGGGTTCCAATTTCTTCACATCCTCGCTAGCAAGGTGACTTATTTCAACTCTTAGAATTAGAACATGCTGAGATTATGTACAGCAGGGATGTCAAACTCATTGTCACCAGGGGCCACATCAGTCTCCCGGTTGCCTTCAAAAGGCCGAATGTAATTTCAACTCCTTAATGGTTGAGGAGTAGTTACATGTACACAGTCCTAAAGTTATTTCAGCCCTTTGCAAGCAACTTACCGAGGCTGATGTGGCCCCTGGTGAAAATGAGTTTGACACCCCTGATTTACAGTATCAGAATAAGAGTCACATTAAAGCGGGGAAGCAAAGCTTTCCTCAACATTCATTCTAGAATGGATCTAACAAAGTGAAACCAGAATCAGATATTCTTAAAATGAGCTAGAGGCAGGCTCTTATGGGTGATACCAGATTCCCAGGCTTCCACCAGCAGCCACAGTGTAGTGAGACACAATTACCCTTCTTCTCACACGATCTTGGTGGCTTATTCAAAACCCTAAGCTTGTGATAGACACATCTGCTTTCTGAAAATATTGCATGTCAGTTGACATAATGTTTTGTTTTTAAGTGTGTGAATTTTGCATAAGGATGTGTTTGTTTGCTGCTAAAGACCGATGCAATTGTGTCCCACGCCACCGTAAGTCACAGCTCACGGCCACGTGCCAGTCCTGGGAAATGTGTGAACCTCACTGAGAAGGGTGCGTGGCGTCCACAGAAGCGTGTAAAGTGAAGATCAAAGCTGCAAAGTGATTATGGGAATAGACATCAGAACACAAATGACCTTTCTTATTTAGTAGCAATAGCTACCGGAGTGCTTAATTTTGTGAATACATGCTTTTTATCTTAAATCAAAGTATTATAAACCACATATGTGGTAAGAAATAACAAACCAAAAGGGAGCTAGGTGCTTGCCTTTATATCAAACTCAGGGATAGACAAAGAAATATTTTAAAGTAGAATTTACTGGCTCATAAGCATGGAGGTCAAAAGAAAGTTCAATGTTGATATAGAGTCTTCCGACATAGATACTACTTTCTAAGTCACTTGAAGCTAAGATATACTTGTATTCCTTTAAATTTATCACTAAGCTTTAGTTGGAATCTAATGTTATCTAGCTCATAACAGATTAAATTATTTTAATTATATGATAGACATGATCATCTTTTACTTATTTCTTAGGTGGGAAGAATATTGAGACGCTCTTCAATTTCAAACTCCTGGAGCGAACTTCCACTTTCGGCGCTTTTTGTGGCTCTCTCAACCTCTCTGCACACCAAGTAAGAAACCTGTAACTTAAAGCCCTTACTTTGTTCCCAGTTGAATTCATTATTTCTAAGCTTCTGGGGTTTTCTTAAACCTGTCTTCACCTTATCAACTCAAATGAAGCATGACAGCTGCAGTAGGCAGTATACTATATTCCAAAACTCTATGTCCACCCGAAACTCAAAGTTTGATCTTATGTGGAAATAGGGCCCTCACAGATGAATGACAGATCTTGAGATGAAGTCGTCCTGGATTTGGGACGAATCCAGGGACTGGTGCCCTTCTGAGAAGAGAACATACATGGACAGAAAGAAGGCTGTGTGATGACAGAGACAGACAGGAGTGCCGCGGCTGTACCTAAGAATGACAGAGATTGCCCCGGAAATTTCCAAAAGCTGGAAAAGGCCAAGACTATGCCCTGGGGATCCCCTTCCATTTCAGGAAAAGAATGGGCCAGGACAGAGAATGGGGTGACTGTAAGGAAACATGAGACAGGGAGAAGAGGATCCGGTGTTGAAAACCCAGATACAACTTCCAGTTCCCAGTCATTCATGTGTAGAAATGTGTCACTGGAGTGTAACATTTTAAATATTATAATAGCATGTAAATAAGATGCTATGGTCACCAGGAGGCAAAGAGCTGTGTGACAATCAGCAACTCACTTGAGCTCTCTCAATCTGAGCTTTTTCATCTGTAAAATGGACCGAACAGTAACAACTCACATGCCTTCTACCTCCAGAGATTATTTTGAAGGTCAAAGAAAATTCTGTTTTTCCCCACCCCTCCCTTCACCTCTCCCCACTACTTTTGACATCATGTTAAGAGTCGTATGAATCAGACACTGTCTTATTTAATAGACATTATCTTAATTAATCATTGAA
Organism: Macrotus californicus; assembly: GCA_007922815.1. NCBI lineage: Eukaryota > Metazoa > Chordata > Mammalia > Chiroptera > Phyllostomidae > Macrotus > Macrotus californicus. The sequence continues at coordinate 3,118 of VMDR010017480.1, forward strand.
ACCCTTCATCATGGTAAATACAATTATCCTATTTTTATATGTGTGGAAACTGAGGCATGCAGATGTATACTATGTGCCAAGATTGTATAGAGTGTAAATTAGGAAATAAATGTTCTCTTCACTGGGGCCTGCTATATATCTTAGATATAAATACATCACAAATAAATATTACCATGCTAGGAGTGAGTTAATGTCCTATGTACCCCAATATCTGGCAATATTTAAATTGTTTGCTGTATAATGTTAGATAATATACAATGCGCACTGTAGAATGTCATCTCCCAGAGAATAAGTTCTGTTCATTTAGTTATAGCTTTAGCAGAGACAGAAAGGGAACTTAATTAAAGGCACAACTTAATATTTACCAGAGCTCAACCCCAGAATCTGTGATGCTGCTAGACTTCCATAATGTGGAAATATAAACGCTCCTCCTGAGTGATCCACGGAGTCTTGAATTATCAAAGACTCACATTAAAACTGCATAAGACGGGGCTGTGCTTTATTTAAGAAGGCATTTCATTCCCTAGAGGCTCATCCGCCTCAGGCGTCTTCCCAGTATTTAGGTCTAAAGTATCTGAAATATTTTAGGCTTGTACCTTTTTTACTGCTTTGTGAATCTATCATGTAGATTTTTATTTTTTCCCCAATTTACCACACTGACACTGCTATTTTCAGCTTCGGATTCAACATAAAACAGCAGATAGTTCCATTTGTCTCTCTGGCTGAGTTTCTTCACAGTGGAGCTCTGCATTCCGGACGTTTTTACTTTTATGGTTGGTTATTTATCGTGAGTAGTTTCAGAAGAGTGAGAGAGTTGTCATTCTGTGAAGCTTTAACTGTGCAATTTTATCCGTCAACAAATATTTATTGAACACCTACTATTTGACAGGTATAGTCCTTAGGATCAAGGACTCTGGAAGTGCACTGCCTGACTCAGAATTCAGTTCCTCTGCACAAATTGCTTAACTAGTCTATTTGGTGCCTGGGTCTGAGTACCTGTAAAGCACCACCGTTAAAAACAGCAGCTCCATTAAAGGGTGTACTCAGTCAACACAGTAAATCACTTAACACACTGTCATGCAGTATTCGTTATTATCATCATTAGTATTTTAATCATGCATGGTCCTTGAAACCTTGAGAATATGATGGTCAAGAAGGAAGGATTTTATGATGCACTGACCAAGTCAGCTACTAAAAAATACTTAGAGATGATCAATGAATTAATTGCTGGTATATATGAAAGTGCCTTGGCCCTGGCTGGTGTGGCTCAGTGGACTGAGTGCCAGCCTGTGAACCAAAGGGTCACTGGTTCAATTCCCAGTCAGGGCACATGCCTGGGTTGGGGGCCAGGTCCCCAATAGGGGATGCTTGAGAGACAACCACATGTTGATGTTTCTCTCCCTCTCTTTCTCCCTCCCTTCCCCTCTGTCTAAAATAAATAAAATAAAATCTTTGGAAATAAGTGCCTTGAATGGTAGTAAAAGACTATGACAGAGAAAACATTTGCTTTGGGGCCCCCAAGTGAATCACTACCTCATGAAAATAAATTCTAGAAAACTGAGTAATGCTGATCTGGTTTGCCTAAAGCATATAAAATGAGGTCCTAGCTTTAAAAAAATCAAATATTCAGCTAGTGACTGTGGCCCAAAAGTGCAAAGCCAAGTTTGGTAAGGGCTTTAAACATTTATAAAACTCCAGAGACACATGACCTCACGCGTGGCCCCTACTGTTACAGCTGTAGGGAAACAGAGGTTTGTATCTTGGGCTCGTGGGATCAGGTGATGAGTACTTTATCACAGTCAGTATAATTGTGCCTCATCTTGGAATGATTACACATTGTCAGAAAGACACCTCGTCAGCACTGAGGGTGCAGTGATTAATGGAAAATTTGGGATAATTCCTTCAGATATATGCCTAAAGTCTCAACCCAGCCATGGGCCCGCATTATTAAGTGATTAAAGTAATTGTAATTTCCACCCTTTATTCACATTCATCATCTAGCTAGCATTAATCACGGTACGCAAAGAACAGCAGCATGTAAAATACTTTATAACTAGTACTGCATAGATAGATAGCAAAACGTAGAAAGTGGCTAAGGGAAGAATGTTTGATACAATAACCCAGGCCAAAAGTAAATCATTAGGAGCGCTGTAACAAAATCGGGTTTAATTTCAGATGAAGGTCAAATTTGCCCATGAGGCACCAGGATGGTTTTTGCTTCCACTGTTATGGCCAAAAAAAAACCTTCCTTAAAGGGCACAGAGCCCATTTGTGTCGGATAATCTCCAAAAGTTTCATCATAATGGCATGGTGTTCCAGGGAAGTCACCACTCGGAATTTGTGATCACCACAAAGACATGTTCCCAAGTTAAAAGATCAGCAAAGATTGTGCCATTGTCTCTATAAATAAGGCCGTGGTTAAAATAAGCTGAATTTGAGGTAGCTACACTTGTCTACAAGGAGGAAACGTATCCAAACAAGAGTCAAGTGAAGGGGGGAAAGCTGTGACTTGATTGGGAAAGAATTGATTGCAATTATATTCCAAGAAAAAGAGGGGAATGCTTTCCAACCCATTATCCCGATAGCAAGGCTAGACAGAAAGAACGCCACTGGTCAGTATCTCCCCTGAATGTAGAAGCAAACCTCCTAAACAAAATATTAGCAAAGCAAATTCAGAGATGTATGAACATAAGTATAAACCATCACCCAGAGCACTTTGGGTATGCAAGATTTGTTCAACTTTGGGGAGAAAAATGTAACAAGGTAAGAAGGAAAATCATATGGTTCTATCTCAACTGATGCAGAAAAGGCATTTGAAGAAATCAATACCCACTCACGAAATAAAAAAAGACACCCCAGCAGATTAGGAATGAGAGGGCACTATTTCCATGAGATGATAACCCGCACATACAAAAATAAATTGTACCTAACACCATATTTCACTGGGAAAGATTGAATGCTATTTACTTAAACTGAACACATAGTTAAATGGAATAAAATGGGAAGAACCATTGTACCTGACATTGAACCCTACTATGTACTTGCAGTGATCAGGACGGTGACATACTGACAAAGGAATAGAAATGGAGATGACAGAAAGACTCACCACAATAAGATACAAAAGGAGCACAATGAGGACGGCGTGGACTTTTTGACAAATGTTTCTGCAGCACCTTAACGCCTATAGTCAAAATAATGACTTAAACCTCACATTTCTACAAAACTTAATTCAAAATAGATCATCAACTTACATGTAAAACAAACTTAGGAAATTTATAGAGAAAATATAAAAAAAAGTTTTAAGGATTCAAATAATACGCAAAGTGTTTTTACGCTTAATACCAATAGCACAGTCCCTAAAAGATACAAATGATTACATTCCACGGGGAGTCTCACAACCTTGCCACCTAACCACGACAGCACGCGGGCAACACAAATGTTCAGACTACAGCAATTTGCCACTTGTTTTTAAAAAATGACAAGGGATGATGAAATAAGATCAAACCAGCAAACTGGATGCGGACACCGTGTAAGGGACAGGATTACGTATAGTGAGAAAAATGTGTGGTTTTCCATAAGTTACTACACACCATTTCTTTGATGATGCATTTATTATATTCGAATTTTATTTGTTTTGTTGAAAAGGAAATAATATGGTAAGTATCTATAGCTTTTTAGAGCTATATTCATTTCTGTTCGTCCTCAATAAACATTAGTGCCAACGGGTCTCCTTTATCACCTGCTGCAAGGTGACCCTAACTTATAATAACTCAGTTCAAAATATGATGGAATTTATTTGGACCCTTATTCTCATTTATATTTCAATGCATACCATTAAAATCAGTACCACTTTATCATGGCTATTTCAATATCAGCTCTTGCGTATCATCATGCGAATATATACTGAGTAACTTTCTACAACTTCTTCACAGTAACATGCATTAACGATGTGAACAGAAATTATGTTCTTGCTCATAATTTCAAGATTTTTACTGAGATGAACAAAAAGTAATAGAAACCCTAAGCCAGCATTAACCTGTAGTTTCTGACATGGCAACATTTTTAGCCTGCTTCTAGTCAAATGATAAATTTTAAGTGATTAAGAAATTGAACTTTTTAAAAAAATAGTAATTCTGCACCAACTTCCAAGAAACCAACATAAAATTCTACATTAGCGGAGACACATGTTTGACCATTATGATTAGGAAAATTAACCAAATGATTCTTTAAAAGGTAAAAATATAATTTAGAATCCAAGCTTTAAAATGTAAAGGGTAATGGGTGAATTTTATTGTCTGCCTAATTACATGTCCCTGAACCTGTAACAATGTTCAAAATTCATGATGATGTTACATGAGATGACAAAAGGGGGCTGGTTGGATCTCCTGATCCGTTTGGCCATTTCAAAGCACAGGCTTTCCTGAGCTGGGGAAAGAAAAGGGGATCAGACAGATGCAAAGGTCATGCCAAGTATCAAGAAGAAGTCACGGATGGGTTTCAGCCGACGCCTGCAGGTGACTGGGAACAGGGGCCTCAGTTCTATACCTGCAAGCAATGGAATTCTGCCAGGGTGTTCGTAAGAGCCCTGGATGTGCCTGCACTTTCTACCTCCCGAAATTGTCTACCTCCCGAAATTGTCAGATAACAACGTGTGTGTGTGTGTGTGTGTGTGTGTGTGTGTGTGTGTTTTTAAGGCACTGGGTGGTGTGTTAGCTAGTAATAAAAAAGTAAGATATGGTCATACAAGTATTCACCGTACCATTATTTCAACTTTGTTGTATATTTGAATATGCTTTTAATTAAATTTTGAGATCAGAACAAATCTGAAAGGGGACATAATGGAGAAATGGCTCATTCATCTTTACAACAATAAGCTTTGGTCTCATTGGAAAAATAAGGGATGCTACTAAGTAACCTCTGGCATAATTCATCTGAGCATGCGTGGAAACGGGTAGAGAAGGACAATAAATAACTACAGGGGATCGTGCCTGATGGAGTAGAAAGCAAGTGCTCTGTGTTACATGACAATGTGCAATCATACGGTTGGGTCAGTTAATGGATTAGCTAAAGGTTAGCACATCAATCTCCTCAGTTGTCCGGAAAGTACCCAGTCATGCACTCTGAAAAATAGAGCCATTTATTGAAAGATATACAAGAAACACTGTCCATAGGACAATGACGTCTCAGTCCCCTTCAGAGGAGGCGTCCCTGGGACGTCACACAGTTCTCCCGATCGCCATCAGCTGCCCTGTCATATTTTCCTGAATCTCATCAACAGTCTGAAATCTCTTCCCTTTCAAAGGTGATGTTAGTTTTGGGAAAAACCAGAAGTCGCAGGGTGCCAAATCTGGGCTGTAGTGGGGCTGAGTCCCCTGGGGGGATTTGATGTTTCACCAAAAATCTCTGCCCGAGATGTGACGCATGAGCAGGTACATTGCGTGATGAGGCTGCCAACCATCAGTTGCCCACAGCTGCGGCCTTCTGAGTCATCCAAATAGTCGTGATTTGCTGTGGAACTTGGTCAGGCCATCTAAGCCAATGTTATCTGTATTTCTTAAGAAAACAGCAGTACAATCTTGAATTGACAAGTTGTTTAGATGCAGAAACCAATACAAATTGGTTCAAGCCAGGGCCAAGCTGGATTGTCCTGCACATGATCCCGCTATACAGGTCTCCACATTGATTCTTTAAAGAAATTGACCCTTACTCTTGCTGTCGCCCCTGGTGGAAGACACGACATAAAACAGCTTTGAATGGTGAAGGGTCTGCCTGATGAAAGCTCTGGGCCCACAAAGCAACACTGCCAGTGTCTACCATGGAGATACTCAGTAAGTAACCAAGGTAACTCTGACAGGTCACACAAGCTACCAAAGCCAAATCAGGGAGCTGAGGAAGTCCAGAGAGTTCAGTAATGCTATTCCAATTAGTGTCCACAATGGGAGAAGCACGTGTTCTCTTTCTAGACAAACATATGTTCTTTTTCAATCCATCTTTTGTTTTGCATTAGCATAAACTCCACAGCATTGAATAGACACTGCATAGTCCTTGTGCTATTATTAAGCAAATGAGAATAGCGTCTGTGCCACTAGGTACTAAGTATGACAATAGGAGGAACACATAAAGATAATGAACGAGGCAGTAGTTTATGACCATGGTATAATATTGCTAAATATAAGGAAGCAATCCGCAATATGAGTTCTTACCTAAGAGAGTATAGCCTGAGGGAGGCTCGAGGAGGCATTACATGGGGTTTAGGGAACAGGGAATGAAAAGAAGCAACAGGTAGGAACAGGTACAGAGGTGGGGTGGAGTCAGATTTTAGTGTGTGTCAGGGTTAGTGACTTTTCTCCTAGCTCTGAGTCTCTGAATTACACTGTCAGCCTTGGACTTAATGTCTATGGGGTCTGCCAGTGCTTCTAGGTAATTCTGCCAGAGACAAGAGAATCATATCCATGGGCAAGTTCAGTTGTATGCACTAACCTTTAGAGAGCTGCCAGTAATACAGATGTTGCATATTCCTAACAATTTCAGAAGGAATATTTAAATATTTTACATACACAGGGCTTTGGGGGCAGCTATCAAAATTTGGGAAAACATGCAATCAACAAAATTGCAGAGTGCGCCACCTGGTGGTTCAGTGTGGTATAAGACAGTATAGACTCCATTGGAGCGTTATCGGCGCAGCGTTCTTTCTTGTTTTGCAGTCTTCCTTCGCAGTTGTGTGACTCATAGTATTTTTGTCTCTTGTCACTGACCATTGTATTCCATTCTTTTTAAAGAAATGAACACAATAAGCACAGCTTTCATAATATCAACTGCAATAAATCTGGCCTATGTCATCGTTCACATTAAACTACAGAAACTTCGCAGCATCGACACTGGATTCGTAGATCACGGTCAAGGAATGGGTGCCTCCCACATCTGTCTCTGCTCACAAACCTGCCACTGCATTTGGAGGTCCATGTGGACCTTTGCCATCCTCATAGTTCCCCAAGTCTCCAAGAGTGGCCTACGTTGGAAATTGCTCTACAAGGCCACATTGGAATAAAGGGAGTCTTCTTTGTTCTTTTCAGCCTAAAGATGCATTCAAGAACTTGCCCATGATTCCACCACGATCCTTTGCACAATAATCCAGCATTATGGTTTGGGACCTCCCATGGTCAAGCAGCATCCTTTGGGACAAAGGAACTTTACTAACATATGTCCATAAGAACTTACAGTTGGCACATGCCTACTTTTCTCACAACACATGAGACGATCCGTTTTGTACGCACGGTTAATGACCGGAGAGCACGTGCCGCGCTTCACTGGCAGCACATTTGACTGCATTATGTCTCCACACAGCCTCAAAGGGTGAGGGCAAACATAGTAAAGGCCCTGCAGGCCTCCGACAAATGGCCTCCCTGGCATTTGGTTTCCTTGTGCGACAATAGAATTTCCCCAGTTCTCCCATTCAGCCTCCCACTGACATTTTTATTGCTGTTACTAAAATTGTTTGAAATTATGAAAAAACAGGAGAGGAAATTTTCAGGATGCCCTTTTCTTCCAGATACTCTGGCTTTTTTTTTTTTTCCCCTGAGATCTTCAGCTATAAAATAGCAAGCAGTACACACAAGTATTACAATCTTTTAATGACTTAAGTTTTTCTCCCACTTGCTCACTTTTTTAGTTAGTAAACAATTAAAAAGAGCTTATTTCTAATTCTCTTCTAGTATTTCAAAATGGGCACGTTTTGGAAAACATACTGAAGGAATAGAATGCTCTTCTCTACTAATGCTGACTTAAAGAAGACAAGTACAGTTGTGGACAGATTCTCTATTGGAAGTGAGATGTTTATTGAACACTGCCTAGCAACTCTGACCTCTGAATCCAAACCTTGATAACCACTTTAAGTAAGTTGTGGGACAGCATGGAGGGGACAGGACTAACCCGGGCTCCCCCCTCCTCCCCTGTCCTGGGAACACACGTTCTGTTTGCCTTCCTTACACCAGCAGCTGGCTAGGGACACAGCCCTGAGATAGTCATGTGTCATTGAGACTACATGACTGAGGCCAGTGAAGGCCTTCATGCAAAGTTTAAGATTCTTGCAGGTGGTGGCTGAAATCTATTCATGTTGTGGTTGCCCAGGACAGTAAGGTAACCTATGTAAGTTGCCTTGCTTATTGAACTGCCACCGACCAACCAGGAAGGAAGCGAGGGACGGAGGGAGGAAACATGATTAAGCATTAACAGACCTAGCATCTTGGTCTGCCATTAAAGAGCTGTGTGTCAATGGGTAAGTCTCTTTCCCTCTCTGGGCTTCAGTGTTCCCCTTGATAAAATAACTGCCCAAAGTTGCTCCCTTTATTCTCTGTGCTTGCAGATGTTAATGAAGAACTGCAGTGATCTTCCTGATTATTCCCTGTTGCCCCCTTTTGTACTTCCACACTGCAGGCCAGAGAAGAACCCCTCAAACTGACTAACGCGCTCCAAGCTCCAAGGCCTGGCTGCACAGCCGTGTGCTCTTGTGGTCAAACTAGCAACCGCGAATGCGACTGGAACGTCCCTGCAGTGGGTTGCTTCTCTGGTGGATATTCGCTGACCTCACCAGAACATTGGTCAATAGCTCTGGCAATTTGCACAGCAACATTTTCCTGCGGCCTCTTTGTCACCAAAAAGTAAAGGAACTAACTCCCTAGACACCAAGGCAATTGGCGACTCTGGCAACATGCATGTTCGTTCGCGCAGACCGGAGGCCTTCTGGGCGGGGCCGTGCACTTGAACTCCAAGGTGAGGAACATGCATGTTCATATGCATTGATGGACACCCTTTAGGGAAAAATTGAGGCATGTGCAACAAAAATACGCCCATGGGAAAACAGCTTGAGTTTCAGGGGACACGGCAAACTGTCTTAAGGATATCTTTTGACTTCAGCTGGTATACAAATTAGAAGAAAAAAAAGTTCATATTCCCTGCTTATGGCTAATCTTCTTCTAAAACAATTTCGTTATACTTACAAATGAGTTGCAAATAGTTTTAGCATGAATATCTTTCACAATATGAGCAAGATGTTTGGCAACCAAAGATAGGATATTAGTTGACTTTAAGATTATCCAAATTTATAGGCTGCACAGTAACCGAGGCCATGCTTTATGAAATAAATAACATCACTCACAACCTTCTTCACTTTTTGCATTTCGATTTACCCAGAATAAATATGAAAATCTTATTTTAGACCTGACCGGTGTGGCTCACAAGGCTGGGCGTCATCGTGTAAAACAAAAGGTCGCCGGTTTGATTCTCGGTCAGGGCACTTGCCTGGGTGGTGGTTTCAGCCCCCATTCGGGGCGCATGCGAGAGGCAATGATTGATGTTTCTGTCCCTCTTTCTGCCTCCCCCTCCCCTCTCTAAAATAATCTTAACTTTTAAAAAGTCTTAGTTTAGATTTCTCAATGGCCTGAATGGTTAATGATTTAATGTAAAATACAAACAGGTGTGACATAATTATATCCAGAATAAACTCGCGTTGCCTGTGTTGCTCCTCTGAGATGAGCTAACAATTTATTTCAGGTGCTGTCATGAAAGTTGGCGGTGTTGACTCTTTCCCCTGCCTAGCCTGTTAATGCATTCTGACGTTATTAACGGCTCCCGTATGGAATCACACAGCAAGCTGAAAGCGCAACTCTCTAGGCGTTAGCATTTATATTTCAGAATCACTTAGCAGGGAGGAAAACAAATGTCAACTCTTTGGGAATTGTCTGAGAAGAAAAAAATGAGACCTTGTCAAAACGTCGGGAGCCCTGATGGCCATTCCCACCCCTACAAATGCCATTTTTGTTTCCCCGATGACAACTTCACTAGCCTTGTTGACAATCCTTCCACTCGATGGCCCAATAGAATGTTCTCCTTCTATCTAAATATATTTTTCCTTCTATCTAAATCAGCATAGTCTCTGAAGGCCCAGCTTAAATCTCTTTGCTGAAAACACTTCACCGGGTCCTAGAGCACACATCAGTCCCAGAAGTTTTTAACTTCTATACTATCTAAAGTCTGCAACGTGCAATTTAACACTCAAAGCAGGCGGCAGATATTTAAAATGTGACTCCTCTCCCCAGGCAAGCACAGGTCTGTTTGAAGAAAGATGGGCCCTTTAAGTAGCTGGACACATCCCTGAGCCTCTACAACGCACATCGAAAAACTGATTGCTTTGGGTGACATGTCTATAAGGATTGATAAGATCTCACAGTGAAAAACTTATTCACCATTTTGCAGTGAAAAAGAAAAAAGAAAAGGCCATCGCTAGTGCAAGCAGCTCCTCCTTAGATATGGAGAAATAAAAAGATTCTTTTTATTTTTTTTGCTGCTTTAGAGCGGTCACTGCGTCCTTGTGCCGCCCGCTGTTTGACGTCCATCCTTCAGTTGAATCCTTCGGGCAGCACTGTGCAGGCTCAGGCTCACCATTACCACCTCCGTTGTACTGGTGAGAAAATTGAGACTTAAAGAGATTAACAATTTGGTCCATTGTTGTTGAGGGCAAGCAGAGTTCTTGCCACCTCACAAGAGGTTTTTGGGAAAATTGATTAATTTAAGCTGCTTATGTTTAAGAAACAAAAGACTCAGAAAAAGCCTTTGAACTTGCCCTTATACCTGACTAAAGGAATTCAGATAGAAAAACCTGCCAAAACTAAGGAAGCTATCACCTTAAGATCATGATATGAACTGAATGCGGCCAAGGAGTGTGGAAGGTATCAAAGAGATTCTATGGCAGGAAACCTCACAGGGTGATCTGATCATAGGTTTTTTTTTGGTTTGTTTTTTTTAAGATTTTATTTATTTATTTTTAGACAGAGGGGAAGGGAGAGAAAGATCAATGTGTGGTTGCCTCGTGCACCCCCTACTGGGGACCTGGCCCACAACCCAGGCACATGCCCTGACTGGGAATTGAACCTGCGACCCTTTGGTTCACAGGCCGGTGCTCAATCCACTGAGCCACACTAGCCAGGGCCTCATGATAGGTTCTTCATGGGGCACATTGTTATGGGCAGTCACACCCCAGGCATATGTTTTTTAGTGAAAGGTTTTAAACTAGCCCTGTCTATTGTGCTTATGCATGTAGGTTAACACACCTCTGAAACACCACAAGTAATGTCTCCAAAACGGGCTCTGAACCCTCAGGAGAGAACATAATCTTGTTAACTGTCCTGGAGTCCAATGGCCACCTTGCTATCTCCAATCTTTCTTCATCTCAGATGCACAAAGGAAGCTGCAAAACTGTTATTCTCCAGAGCAGTTGAGATCTTGCTCCACAGAATACTCTGTCAGCTTGGCTCAAATCAGCTCACACAATTTCTCTACTGCTTTGGATGTTTCTTAGGTCAAAACAAGCAAGAATGTGGCAAAATCTGTCTGCTACAGTCCCCTCTGTGTCCCGTTATTCTGGGTGGCCTGGCGAGCCCAGCTGGAGCACATGTTTGCTCTTTCTTGGATACCTGTGACTTGCCTGCTTTCCCTTTGAAGCAGCACATTCCCTGCCTCCCTCGGTCCAGTGCAAGCAGTTTACCCCCTAGTTTGCCTCTTTGAGAGGTTATTTGAGGCTGGCTGATTTTAAGAAACAACAGACCTGGGAGAAGCTGCAAAACCAAGTTTAGGTTACCCTTTGTAAAAGATATTTACATTTGTAAAGGAAACCTCCCAGGGTCTGGGTGTTTTCCCTCCCTGTGGGAGGCCTGCCTTCACTAGGAATGGAGACTTAAATCTGCATCACAATCTTACCCCCACCTCTGTTTCTTTTCTGGTCACCTGCACCTGACTCCCCTCTCCAATGGCTTCTCCTGGGTTTAGCTCAAGCTGCTGTTTAAGATGATGGCTCCCACCTTCTCGGCCACTTACTCACTGTCCCAAGGTCGCTCCCATGAATGCATGTAATTTGATTTTCCCTACTAATGTGTCTCATGTAATTTGATGATTAGTCTACCTAGACCGATCTTGAAGGGTAAAGGAAAAATTTTCCCTCCCTGAGAGTTTTATACATAATAAATTTGATTTTTTCCCCCCGTTAATCTGTCTCATACAAGTTAGAAGAATTTAGAACTTACAGGAATAATTCCTGTTTCATCCCCCACATTGTACAGTTTAGAAACACTGAAGTGAGATTCACACCTGGGTCTTGCCTGGTCCCAAAGTCTGTGTATTTTATGTTTTTATGTTTCACTGGCTCCCTGAATGAAACCAAATTCCCTGTACAGGAAGCAAAAGCAGAAGTATTGCTTTTGAATTTGAATATAGATGGAATCACAGGGCCAGAACTCAGGGATGCCCCATGTCCTCCTGCCTCCGCCTCTTTCTTATGGCATTTCAAAGGCAGCCTCGGAATTTGCCACCTCACTGTGACTTCACCATCAGCTTCTCAGTTTGAAATCTTTAAAAAGGAAGGCAAACAGGGAAGTCCTTGCTGCTAAGTCTTTGTTTCATAATTAAAATAATCATCAGAGTTACTCGATCTGACGATCTGACGTTCAGTACGCACAAATTGAGCAGGCTGCGGAAGCCCAATGGAAAAAAGGTTCTCAGATTTCTTAGGAATTGTGTAAGATGCCAAATCACTGCCCAGTACGGCCAATTTCCAGCTGTTCCAAACCTGCTCTAAATATCAAAGGTTTGCATTCATGTAAGAATTCTTAGCTTCTGTGTCTCCTTCTATTATTTTATACTGCCCCAAAGCTCTGTGTATTCTTAACAAGTTTATTCTTTTTACTTGTTAAATAGCTTCATGTCAATAAAAATCAAGGTAGGAGAGATCCACAAAGAAAAAAGTCTATTAGTTCTTCCCATTGGAACAACATAAATTTCTCCTTCAGTTGGTATGTATCATGTGGCCCGCCTTTCAAAAAACCAGCCCAACCTCACAATTTTTAGATTAAGTGCGGACTATTTAAATTCTCTTCGCAGAAATCAAATTGTAGTCTAGTTACGGTAAGTTTCCTTAAATCTCAAAATATTTGCTTAACAAGTATCTTTTATTCCTTCTGGGGCTTGATTCTATAGGAATTTAATAACATGTAAAAGAAGGCGATGATATTACCGCCAAACTGGCACCAGATCTTAGACTGCGGTCCTTTTGTTCTAAGAAAGAATTCAGACTGAAGACTCAAGTACAAGTGAAAGTTTGTTTGGAAAGTCACACAGGTAGAAGAAGTGAACCGTGGACACGTGAGCTGCAGGGACTCAGGGAGCAAGTTGCAGAGTTCAGAGGAGGCCCTTGGAGCTTAGGGGAGAGAGCGAGGCAAAGAGAGCGTGCCTGGGGAAGGAGAAGGGAAAGGCGCTCCAGAGAGAGTGGGCCTCGCTGCTCTTCTGGGCCTGGGGCTCTGAGGCTTAATGTTGAAGGGAGTGGCCGTGCAAGTCCTCCTATGGGAGTCCCATGACTCTATTTTCTGGCCCCTTATTCCTCCTTTAAGAAGTGCCAGGGTGGAGAGATCACCCTGGGCCAAGGCACCTGGTCTCAATCCCCCCTTATTGTTTTGAAGTACTCTCCAAGGAAATGTGAAGAGAACATGAGAAACATCACTACCTTATTTAAGGTCACTAGATCATTAATTACGGCTTGAGTATTACAAGGTAACAGAAAACAATACATTAGATTTTTTCATCACAAGTTTCAGCATGCAACTAACTAGCAGATCCAGAAAATAAAACTCCAAAGCACGCGTTTTGGCTATAGGCTGGTCAGACTACACTGTCAAATGCAGAGAACACCAAAATAGGCAGATAAGTGAATCAATGTAATTGGGTGTAACACAGTTTTCCTGTCTCTTTTCAGTCAATTTCTATTTCATTTTATTCTGGTCTGAGGTTCACTGTTTTGCTGGAAGTGCTTGTTTACATATTTCACTTTCAAGGATACAGTGTTTTTGATAAAGCATACACATCTAGTTTTCCTTTTCTGATAGATCCATGTTTTTCATGGTCATTGTTAAGTGATGGGTTTGTTTCATTCTCGAAATTGTAATTGTTGGCAGAATCTTGCTATTGGCTGCTACTCTATCTTCATGGTGTCTACACTGACGTATCTATAGAAATATAAAAACAAATGCGAGGCTCTCACGTCGGAATCATGAAAATGTGTCCCCCCCCACACTCCTTTCTCTCCCCAAGGAATGCAGAAACTCACAAATGCAACAATTTGAATTACAGATTACATTTTTTAAAGCACCACAATAATGCTGTTTCAAGTTAGGTGCACGGCCTTTGAATTATGTTCCGGAGGATATAAAACACACTGAACAATCACTAGCAGATTTGATTTCCACAAACAAAAGGCTCAGGCTTGCTTGTTCACAATTTTAAAAACATTGCCGTAGGAAACGCAACAGCAGGCCCACGTGATGCCTATAGCGGTGTCACGTTGTCCTACAGGCTCTATTTATGAACAGAAAACAAAAACGAGTGAATACAAATGACTGTAATTTATTGAAATTTGCATCAAGCTCATAGACCTTGACAAACTAAGTGATGCCAGGAAAAAAATAATCCAGAGAGGAGTTAAAAGTAGCATATTTCACAGGATCAATGCAGGGATCAGGTGTTACATTTGGCCGTGACGTGAAACACGCAGAGGGAAGCTGGGGAAAAGCCAAAGAGGAGAATTCAAATGCAAAGAAGTTGATATTATTTGTAGGTCAGTGTGTATGATGGCAAACAGTAATATATACAGCCACTGGCAAACTTGCTGACGCTCAGAATGTATCCTTTTATTTATTTTGTTCTAGTTTTATTTTTAAGTATATTTTATTGATTATGCTATTACAGTTGTCCCAATTTTTTTCTCCCCTTTATTCCCCTCCACCCTGCACACCCCCTCCCACCCACATTCCCCCTCTTTAGTTCATGTTCATGGGTCATATATATAAGTTCTTTGGCTTCTACATTTCCTATACTATTCTTAACCTCCCCCTGTCTATCTTCTACCTACCATTTATGCTTCTTATTCCCTGTACCTTTTCCCCCTCTCTCCCTACCCACTCCCCTGCTGATAACCCTCCGTGTGATCTCCATTTCTGTGATTCTGTTCCTGTTCTAGTTGTTTGTTTAGTTTTTGTTTTTTAGAATGTTTACTTTTAATCGATTCATTATTAAAACTACATGTTCTTCTAAATTATATTCACAATGTAGAGTGGGTACATTTATTCACCTGCTTCAACAATTTCTTCAAAGGATGACATTTTTTAAAAAGTCTACCTGTACGCTCACCTGTTTTGGCCTCTTTATCACTAAAACTTTGTACGTGTTTCCATGACCACAGCTCAGAATCCAAATATTGTTAATGACCCGTGGTATGTGTTTGTGCGCGTGTGCATGTGTGTTTAATATTTCCCAAAGGCTATTCTGATTTTTCCCTCCTGAAATTTGGATTCAAGTAACCATTTAGTATTTGCCAATCAGGAATGGTTTTTTGAGAAAGAAAACAATTGGGACAACTGTGAAAAGAAATCTTATGATTGACAGCAGCATGGATGGGCCTAGTGAGTATTATGCTAAGTGAAAAAGCCAATCAGAGAAAGACAAATACCACATGAATATGAGTTCACTTATCTAAAGAATAATATAAATGAACAAACAAAACAGAAACAGACTCACAGGCACAGAGAACAGACAGGTGGGGGCCACGGGGAGGGGGTGGAGGTGGGGCTGGGTGAGAAGGTGAAGGGCCGAGAGCTCAGACGGGCAGTCACGGAGCAGTCACGGATGGAACGTCTGGCACAGGGAACATGGTCAGTGACGTCGTGATAACTGTGTAGGGGGCCAGGTGGGGACTGGAAGTATCGGGGGGAACACTTTGTAAGTGATGTAAATGTTTAACCCCTATGCTGTACACCTGCAACTAATACAAAGTAATATGGAATGTACAATATAACTGAAAAAATAATAAGAATTTTAAAGAGAATAGCTTTTGATGATTACCCTGTTGCTCTCATGCACTTGCTCCTCAAACTGGAAGGTCAGCAGGTACTCCAGTTCAATGGAAAATTGATCCAGTGTCATCTACGTTTGTTTTCCTGCTGATATGGAGATAGCTCTGTGAATCTGAGCATACTAGTTTTTGGGAGGAAAATATTGCGGAAAGGAAGTATTATGTAAAGCGGGAGATCTGTTTTCTGATTCTGCCATTGAGCAGAGCGCAATGCTAAACCCCGAGAACTGCGCTGGAGAAAGCCTGGCTGTTATATTCTGAATGGGGCCACCCAGTAGAACATGAAGCTAATGCTCCTCGAAGTGCCTAACTCTCTGGGTTCCATGCGGGTGTTGATGCGGTTAAGGGGAACAGGGGTGCGAAAGTGTTGGTGGGGGACCACGGAGCTGGGCTATTTACAGTAAGTGAGTGAAGTCCACATCAGATCTTCCTGGAGCCAGCCGTGTCCAAACCACGGCCTCTGGGCCACATGCAGCCCAGGATGGCTATGAACGCGGCCCAACAGAAAATCGTAAATTATGCATAGAACTTGTTTTGCTCATCAGTTTCCCTTAGCATTTGTGTATTTAATGTGTGGCCCAAGACAACTCTTCTTCCAGTGTGGCCCAGAGACGCCAAAAGGTTGGACACCCCTGAACCCTTCACTACTGAAGTTCTGCTTATATCCTGGTCCTTTGGCTCCACCTGTGAGGCCAGGAAATAGTAACTAGCACTGCAGAGCAAGGGCCTGCTGAATACGAAGCCCTGTTTGGTTTTTTAACCTGAACAAATGTGTCCTTGACCATAACCATTCTCATCTTTGAATTTCACTTCCTGATTTCCACTCCCAGGAAAACGCAGTCACTTCTTTTGCATGATCAGAACGTGCTCCTTACTTATTTGGTTGGACTTTTTTCTTAGTAAAGTGTGAACTGAGACAGGTAGTAAGTAGCAGAATTAGAAACCAGGGCCTACGCTGTTTTTCCCTTTTCTTTTTCATGGTTATATTTCTAGTTATTTGC
>VMDR010017481.1:0-20064 GCA_007922815.1 Macrotus californicus
AAAAGGAGACACAAAAGTCAGATAAGCCATGACAAGTGAGCTAAGGAAGCCAGTTTAATCTTTATCAACGGGTTGCATGAAATATTACTGTTCCCCCTTTTTCCTTACATACAATATGCCCCGCTTGCTTTCTTTTCTAAGATTTGGAATGATGTATGATAAATATGTTTCAAATACTAGTAAGACTGAAATAATTTCCTGCATAATAAACTACAGATTTAGGAATGTTGCTTTTAGATGCTATGATGAATATTTAAATTTTCCATGCAATGGTTTAGATAGGAGCATGACTAAGTTGAAGGGCCAGTGAGCTAAAATACTTCCTATATGTTTCATAAACTAAAATATTAACAAAGAAAACCAAAATGAGAGCAGTTTGGAGATTCTCATGTCTCTTTATTACAGGCTCATTTCTGTGGGTCCAATTTCAGACAAAGAAAAGAGTTACAATGGAAAAGAACACAGCAGGGGAAACAAGAATGACAAAAGAAACAGAAAAAAGGAATGGATGCAAAATCAAAGGGTCAGCATCAAAATACTCCATCTCCATAAAACAGCACTTATTATAATCTTCCGTCTTCGAGAATCCCCAGCTGAGCTACGAAGCTGCTCTACCAGAAATTGGCAACGTGGGTGTATTGCAGTGCATCATGCGCTCTTTATCGCCAGGAAAGAAATCTTTAGTTTGCATTTTAAAACATTCTAGTTTGAGGTGACTTTTCCATCTCTCTGAGAGTCATGTTCCCCAGGAGAACTACAGGGTGTCTGCTTCTCTCCACGTTTCATTTATTTATGTATGCATTTATTTATTTATTTTGACCTCCACTAAAGGAAAAGTCCTTCTAGGTCACACTGAGAGGATCCTTAATGGAGTGAGACTATATGGTCCTGACATGGCAGAATAAAGGTTTTTTTGGAATTAGAATGTGGAAAACAAATGCAAAAACGACGGAAAATTTCATCAGAGGATAAAGGATAGCCATGCATTAGTAAGGTTTCTTTCTAGTACCAGTGACAACACCCTAACTCACACATGTAAGCAACAAAGAAAACTTGATTGGCTCATGTAACCCAAAGCTCAAAAATCAGGAATATCTGGATCAGATGTTCAAATAATGTGTTTTGGACTCTTCTTGCATTTCTGGCCAGTGTTCTCCTGTGTTGTTTTATTTTTAGGCAGCCTCTCCCCAGTGATGGCAAAGATGACCACAGCAGCAAAAAAAAAAAATGACTTCTAACTAGCTTCAAAACCTCAGTCAGAGGAGTTCACCTCCTTCTCAATAGTTCTTGCAGCAGTTTTGAGACTAGGTCTAGGCTATGTACCCAGTGGTGGTTATGGATGACTCTTTAAAGGAAAACTGAACTTCTGCTCTCAGAAGCAGGACAGGTGAAATTGGGGCAGGTGAAAAAAAACAAAACAACAAAACAAGCTAACTGTTCTGCCCTTTTGACGATCCTTTTGACCATCAAGTAAAAGCAGAAATTTTGCACTCAAATAGCCCTTAATTCTCCCCTTCACGCATCGACTCATAATCTATGATTTTTTCCTCAGGAAAATGTCAAAGACATTACGATGCACTAGGGCACCTAAGTGCTATGCCATTTTGAAACCTAGACAGAATACCAGTAGCCTTGACAAGTTCCTCCTGTGAGTGTGCTGACACCGTGTCCTCTAACACCCGTGCTAAATCAAGCAGCAGGCTCCATGGCTCGAAGCTAAGGGAAGGATGTGTCAGCCAATTTCTTGACAGGGATTGATAGCCCTGGGTAGGGACCCCTGCTCCTCTTTCTTGTGGGAGTGCCTTCATATTTCTGACCTCTTTCACGTTTGTCCCCATTTTGCTGACCATTCAGGATCCATTGTTATTTAGATTAGTAATTCCCAACTGTTTTAAAAATGAGAACTCCTTTCTAACATAAGAGTTTATAAATATCTCATGACAGCAGATTTCTTACCTATATTACTATACTGACTAAGAAAATATATACTACCAAAGTTAGTAAAATCAAATATTATTAAAATAATTTATTTTGTATTAATTACAACAGTACCTATTTACATGTAAAAAATTAATAGTGCATGTATGTGTGTAACATGTATTATTTATTCCATCTACATAGGGATGTGTAGATCTCTTGTAATAATTCCATAAACTCTTTTAGTAATTGATTCAAGAAATTGGGGACAGATGACTTTGAATGATTCTTTTTTTGTAGCTTCACTGTTTGTTTTAATCCAAAAGGCCCAGGTTTCCAAATACAAGGTTAGAGTCCTTCATTCAGTCTCCCTACCCCTCTGTTTTTCCATTTGTTTTGAATAACTAGCTCAAACTCTAATTGCAATAGAAAAAGAACCAACCAGCAGCTCAGGGAGTGGACCAAGACTCACTACAAGATGGTGAGTTAACACAGATGCCAGACCCGGAAAATGAAAGTGACCAACCCAGCACGTGCACTCCGGGTTGAAGGCACCTGCCACAAGAGAGAAATGGGAAGTGTGAATTGCAGAACTGTCTTCCAAAGAGTGATGATGAATCTCATCAGAGGCATAACATTTCACTTTCAATTAGGATACAAAGCTAGAAAAGAAATATTTATACCAAAAGGGAAATTTGTTTACAAAGTAGAAATTTAATGTGAGATAATTTTAAGGTTGCATATTCGGTAGTGGAGCTGACAACTTCATTTGGAGTTCATTACCCATGCTCTGTGTACCACTCATCACTGTCAAGCTCTGGTGACTTCCTAACCTCCCTCCTGAACCCTTCCCCAACCTCAAAGATGAGGCACAGTAGAGATGAGTGAACTACTCAGAGGAAACTGACTCAAGATTATAACCCTGGGCCTCCTGATCTTTTAGGAGAAAAACAGCAAATAGTTTTTTAAAATTTAACAGAAACTTAAATTTTTAATTGCTTCCCCAAACCTCAGGCACTTATAGTTGGGAAGTTCCAGTACTAATTTGTAGACAAGTATTCAACATTGGTAATCTGCATGGTACATTCAGCTAAAAAATTGTGTAAAAAGGGGAAAAAATGAAAGGGTGGAGTTAAATTGTATTTCTTGTATAGAAACTAGTGTCCTTGTGTTCAAATGATTCCTTTACTCTCAATATCACCTCAGCCACTGGGGGATGCTGATACCTAATATTGTAATGGTTAAGAACAGGGTGACTTGGAAGGAGGCTGAGGCCAAGAAATCCTAATTCTGCTGGTACCCATCAGTGTGATCTTGGGCAACTCGCTCAACTTCTCTGAAATGGTTTCCTTATTTGTACAGTGCTATGACAAATTTGTAAGGTAATATCAGTTGTTATGAAATAATGTGAAAACACTTAGCAAAATGAGTGCCACATATTAACTACTAATAAATGTTGGCCCTTATTGTAGATTATGATAGGGACAAGATAACTATAATTTTAGCAGTAAATTGAGACTTCTGCTCTCACACCAGCTAATAAGAGAACTTTATCTTTGTCTGTTCAGATTCTTCCCTTTGTCTTATGCTGTAAGAGAATTTTACCAAACTGATTTCTAACCTTTTTGTAAGAATAAGCAGAAACACGTTAAACAAAACCAAAGACAGGTAAACAACAACAACTGCAAATAAATAAACAAACACAGAAGCTGAGTGGACCTGCCAAATGAAGAGCTGAAGGGGCGGGGGAGGGGTGAAAGGCCTCATGACACATGACACATGATAAAAGTGTTTTGCAGGGAGCCTCTGGAGCAGCTCTGAGGTCTGAAAAACTGAGAAGAAAGTGAAAGGAGCTTTTAAAGGTGCTTTACTGTGGATTATAAATTGGATCTACTTTCAGGATCTTTACAAAATGAAAGGAACAGTTAATTTTCAGTTATGACCTTGGTTTCTGGCCTGTGCTTTCTAAAGCTGCATCATCTGGGTACTGGACCCTGTGGGCTCTGGTTTGTACTTGGTTCCTACGGCCACATTTCCTTAATTACCAAGTGTCATTTCTCTAACAGTGCTGGGACAGGTTGGCCATGAAATGATCACTCCTCCTCCTGGCTTCTACAGGGATTGGGTGAGCTACCTTCACCACCAAGCTCTTGTCCATCAGCAACTCACCATAATACAGCCTTGGCCTCATCAAAGGAACATCAATAGTCAGCAGTGCAGTTGTAGATGGTCTTTACTGTCACTATCCCAGATCCCAAAGCTAGCCTTAGCCACACTGGAGAAAGTGGCTAAAGAAGGCAGAATACTACAACTGTTCCTCCTACATCAGATTCCTTTTATGACAGTGAAGTGCTCAAGTCATCATTGGCACCATAGTTTGGGGTTAACTTCCAAAAGATACAATCAAGATTTCTCCTTGGAAACACACATCAGAAGTCTTCTCTATGGATCTGTTCCAGGTCAACACAGCTTTGCTCAGGATAAAACATCATCTGTTAGAGAGTTTTGAGTACTGCTAAACACCTCAAATTTACAAAATGACCAATAGGATATGGGGGGTTCACAGGGAAAAAAGATCACTTTTATATATTTCAAATACACAAGTGAGCAATCAACACAATTCATATGTTTCAAACACATAAGTCATTCCTGCTCTGACTCATCCTTCAAATAGCAGACTCAAGTCTGGTGGTGGTTTTAGCCGCCAGAAGTCTGCCTCTAAGACACTTCTGTGTAATTGATTAACCTCATTACATTTAGGTAGTCAAACATTTTGCACCAATAGACAATTTTAACATCACCAACACAATTTGTTTTCAATCACCAGCCTCACTAATGGCCTCCTGAAACTAACGGTTAAGGAAGTATTGGAAAATTCCTGTGTTGTCTCAGGGCTATATACATTTTCTATACAGTGGCAAAATGATTTGATGTTATTACACATTACGGCTTGGGGATTTTATCTTCCCATATAAAATATGCAAGTCAAACAACCCAAGACACCCTGTGCACCACCAGGATCTTGAAGTGCCTAGTCTATTTTCCAAGCAAGTAAGAAGATCTATATAGGCTCCTAACACCAAGGTCATTGTTGTGTTTGTTGTAAGTCAGTGAATAATCATAAAACACTTCTTGGCAGTAACTCAGTGAAGAAGATCAGTGATGGCTGGTCTAAACCAGCTATAAATTTTATGACAATTTTTTAATGAGGCAAAGAAAGGAAACTTCTCAGCTTTTTTTGTTTGGGGTGAAATGAAAGAAAGCAGGAGAGAGACAGAGACAGGAATCTAGGGTACTTGCTATTTAGGAGAGAAAGAGGGAAAGAGTAAGTAAAAGCGCAAGAGAAAATAAAAAACAAGCAAAAGCCAAGTAAGTAGCTAGAGGACATACAGCTTTTAGGTTAAGGGCAGAAATTTTCAGTTTGAGTTTGTTTTCGAGGCAAGCCTGAGGAAAGATTTCGATGCCTATGTGACCTTGGCAATCATAAAGAAGGATCACAGCTTTGCCATTTGGGGTGAAATATAGGCAAGAAAGTGAGAGAGGGGTGAGAAATATATTGGGTGGAAACAGCAGATAGCAGAAGAAAAACCATACCTGAATATAATAACCAGAGTCAAGTCATGAATATTATGACACATAGTTCTTTGACCAGTCCTGACCACTATGGGACCTCTGCTGGAAACTGGCTTGAACATCTCTTTGGTAAATGAAGTCCTTTGCCAACTTGATGGAGAAAGTAAGAATTTTTGCTAAGGACCATGAAAATTTATTCTGATTCAGTAAGAACCCAGACAAGCCAAAGTAGAATCTAGGCTCGCTATTCCAAATTAAATTAGATATTTCACTAATCCTGGTTTAGAGATTCTTGGCCAAACATAAACCCAGAATGGCGATTTTTAAGGAAAAGCAGTGGGTAGGGCCAAATGCCCTGAGAACCTGGCCTTCATTAGTAGCTGCTTAGGTAAAGCCAGATGGATGAGAGCCTTGACAAAGGAATGATGCAGCTAACAGAGCTGATGTGTCTTTTGTGAGTTAGCAAGTGCTAAAGACCCTTGAACAATATGTGTTTGAACTGCACAGATCCACTTACATGCAAATTTTTTTCAATAAATACTGTAACTATTTCCTTTTAATTATGATTTTCTTAATAACATTTTCTTTTCTCTAGCTTACTTTATTTTAAGAATACAGTATATAACACATGTACAAAATATGTAATTGACTATTTACATTATCAGTAAGACTTCTGGACAACAGAAGGCTATTAAGTTTTAGGGTGAGTCAAAAGTTATACACAGATTTCAATTGTGCAGGGGGTTGACACACCTAACCTTACATTGTTCGAGGGTCAACCATAATTCTTAAAGCAAGAACTGGGGTTGATGCAGAAAGCAGCCAGGCCCCTCAGGGCACAAACCCTGCCTGGCATCAAGCATCAGTGTTTCGTTGGCTTGATCTTTGATGTAAAATCGAGCTCTGTTCCCCATGACACCCCCACTAGTTTGTATATGTGTTCTCACAGTTATTTCTTATCTCTGGCTTCTGCCTTTAGTGATGGCTTTAACTTTAGCATCTAAAATCTTGCCTTGTCACTTTCATTGTCTTTAAAAAAAGGAGGTCACAGAAACCTTGTCTTTTCTAAAAGAAGCTTTTTTTTTAAAGCCACAAACCTTTCTCTGTTACCTAAGGGGACCTTTTAAATTTCCCATAAGCCATTGAGAAAAATGTAGAAAACCTTATGGAAACCCAGAGTTCCGTTTTCTTTATTAATTAATTATCAATAAAATAATGGGGACTGCTTTCCTACGGAAACAAGAATTCCAATAATATTTAACTGCAATATCTTGGGTAAGTCAAAGAGAAGAATGTTCAAAATAGTGGCAAAGTTGGTTAAGGACGGGGTAATGCACATAATAAGCTATCATTTTTTCAGAGCTCTGAAGGGAAGAGTTCAGAGTTGCTGAAAATTTGTTAATGTATCAGTAAGACAAAATTTAGGAGAAATATAAATTAAAATTCTTGCAACTTAGCTCCTGAGAATTTTCTGTTTACAAAAGAAAAGAGAAAAAAGAAGAAAGCAAAGACAAGTTAAGTGCCCTGGCTGATGTGTCTCAGTGGATTGAGTGCCAGCCTGAGAACCGAAAAGTCGTCAGTTTGATTCCCTGTCAGGGCACCTGCCTGGGTTGCGGGCCAGGTCCCCAGTTGGAGGCAAGTGAGAGACAGCCGATTCTCTCTCCCCCTCTATGTTTCTCTCCCTCTCTTTCTCCTTCCCTTCCCCTCTCTCTAAAGATAAATAAATAAAATATTTTTAAATTTTTTTTAAATGACAAGGAAAGACAGAGCTAAAAAAGAAACACAATTTAACTAATTTATTGTAATAAATAGCAATCAACTTCAACAAAGAAAAGATCATAAAGATATAATTGGACATAGCAAATACTTGATATAAGAATTGTAATTTCAGCATTTACTTGCTTGAGTCCAAATTCCCATATTTAAAAATATCCTGTGAAGAATTATAAATTCTTCCCTCTGAGGCAGACACCAAGCCAGCCATATTGTTTCTGGTCTAGACTTTCTATCAGTCGGACAAAATCCCAAGAATCACTGGAGCAGGAACTAGAGGTCTTTGGTTCTTGCCTTTTATCTTCAACTAGCTGTAAACAAATACATGGAGTTCATTTTTTGCTAAAAGTTAACCAGATGGACTTCTGCAGGGGCATCCTTAAGACCAATTGCTTCACTCCAGGCCAGCCTGAGGGCACACAATCTAGCAGTACACTCAGACCACACTTAGAAGGGCCTTGAACTTGGTTCATTATTCTGCTGCTATCATCTTGAAATTCTTAATTTTTTTAACATGAGCCCCAATATTTTCATTTTGCACTGGGTCCTGCAGATTATATAGCCAATTCTACCTTAACACTGTCCATCTCCTGTTTTCTTACTGGTAAAACCAGGATTGGACAATTTCCAGCATCATTTCAGCTCCAGGGTGCAGTAACACACAAGCTTCGGGATTGTCTGGTATTTCGGGAGCGCAAGTCCACAATGGCTCTGAGAGATTTTTCTAGGATTCCACTCCCAGAATATGTTCTCATCCTGTAAACTGGCCCCTATTCCCAGGTAATAGAAACTGCAGGGTTTCTTAGGTTGGGCGATTATCTGTTCCTTCTTCCTCCCTTCAAAGACAGCCTCTCATTCCCAGGCCAGCAACCAGTTATATATTGCCACAGGAATGCCACAAACAAACCACACCAAAACTGAGAGGCTTAGAACAATGTCCATTTTTATTGCTCACAAATCCACAGTTGGTCAGCTGCTTCTGCTGATCTTAGTCAGGCCTGGCTGGGATTTCTCTGGCTGGAGAGGGATAAGGAGAGGAAAAGAATTGGAGCCACTTCTGCATAAACCTGCCACACGCACATGAACCCGAAGCTACTTGCTGGAAATACTCTACCCAACAATATACCGTTGTGCGATCCCAAGTAAATCAGAGTCTCTCCCTCCACTGCGTCATAAATGAGGGCACCCAGTCAAGTTACCTCTGAAACCCCTTCTGCTCTGACATCCTCATAGTGTATGAACCTCTTTGTTTCCACTCTAACCATGATTTCCAACCATCTTCTTCCTCCTCTGGAGCAGATACTCATCTCTACATCTTGACAGATGGATCACAGATGGATCAAAATGATCAATTTAACCTACTATGATTGATGTAAGCTATTTTCTTGGGCCCTGAAAAGATACTCCTAAAACAAGAGTTCAGAATTCTCAAAGTTTAAGTTTAAGTTCTCAGCCACACCAGCAATCCTCTTACGCTACATTGGAAAGGGCGAAGATGGTGAATCTCCCAGGTCCAATAGCTGTGGCTCTGTGGCTCCTTGACTTGGTAGAGCAGAATGCTTTCCCATTGAAATGTTCTCTGAGCCACCCCCCGCCTTCCCATCAAACCGCACCAAGCACTCCGTGGCCCAAGCCAGACTGAACTGGCACAGCTCACTGCAGGCCTTTGAGCAGGGGCAGCGTTCCCTGAAAGAAATGCGAGGGACAGCGTATTCTTGCAGGAATCTGCAAGGTCCTGTCAGCTTTATGCTTGCTGGTTTACATGGCTTTTAAACGACATGATCATAAAATCTTACTCCAGAATTCACTCAGCCAGTCAGATCTTTGCCCAGGCTGGAGAAATTTTAATTTATCCAAGAGACTAGACAATGGTTTAATTTTTTTTCCTTATCGGGATGAAACTTTGCTTTTCAAAACTCTCAATACAGCCTTTTTCTCAGTAAGTTCACTGATAGGACTCTATATGGACCCAGGTCTTGTTTCACTTGTCTTTAAAAAAGAATCATTAAAGCGCAGATCTGCCCTTCTAATGTACAGGGTCAGCAGAAGCACTGCAGAGATGGACTGGCATTCCACATGAGGCTTGCCAAGCACGTGCAGTGGCTGCTTTTTCAGCTGGTTCAGGGAATGGGAGCTAAATTTGGTTTATCTCATTGTGCTTTAAACTACAGACTGCTTCTTATGCTGGCAGATATGCCTTTTGTTTGTGCATTCATTTGTGTTTCACTGTCTCCAAAATAAACCTGCCTCCTCAAATCAGAAAATCTTCTACTAAGCCAGAAAAAAGGAGGGGTAATGACAGAGAACCAGCTAATCTGTCTTTCACATGATAGCATGCTCATTTCCTCTTCAGTGGTTTTTGCCATTTTGCTGAATGAGTCCATGTTGGCACTAAGTTGGAGCGACACAGTGAGTTCCGTGGTTGGCCCTGAAAGTGGCTTTTGAAGGTCACTGATGTTTGGCCACTGGTCACCTTGCATACCTTTCAGTTAATGCAATGTTCTCCTCTGTGAAGCTTAGTGAATTGTTTCTCTCGCAATTAAACCAGAAAACAAATGGTCCTGGAGCAGGGCCTACAAGGATGGATGGTTAGGGAGAATGGGGGATCCGGGTAGCAGTCTGGCCTCATCTTATATTTACGTAAGTTCTCATTTTTTCACTTTTTGTCTATGAATTAGGTTATGTATACAATCACAGGGATACAAAATTGAAATCGGCATTAATTGTATGCCACATTCTGCTTCTAATATACTTCAATTATTTTTAAAATAGCATATGCTTGCAATATACATGTTATGGTAAAATTTTTAATTTATTCAAGGGAATATTTAAAATATAATGAAAACTTTGTCATCTTTATTTTGATGTGTTTATTTTTTAAATAAACCAGGAGATTCAATTATTGGAAGTTGCTGGAGGACCCATTTTGGACAAATCCATTTTTTTTCATTACTAACCTTTTCTAAAGAAAATCACCAGAGCAATGGAAACTGGGGCAGCAGATGTTCACTTGTTTGGGGTGGGGGTGGGGAGCTGGCACCAAATCATGTACAATATCATCAAGTGCTTAAGTTGGCGTGGTCATGTCTGAGGGAAAGGACGAGGCCGAGGACACACCATCTGGAGATGAGAGCTTCGGAGCTGCCACAGATTCCCTTCCTCAGCTCACCTCAGCTTCCAGGATGTTGCTGCAGTGTTTTGATGTGGCACATGAGGTCCTCCAGAACCTGGACCCTGACCACCATCTAGCTATTTGTGTCTACTGTGCCACCCAGAATCTGTGGTTGGACCACAACACAAGACTTAAAACGATCTTAGCAACACTGTTAAATAGCTCCAGGCCTTCACACGCCATTCCTCCTGCCTGAAGCGCCCCTCCCCTCATTCCCCATAGCAACTTATTTATCGCAGGAATGCTTATCCATCCTTCATCCTACCTCGGGACTCTAAAAGGACCCTGGGAATACTTCCATCAATTAAGAAGTTATAATCTTTACCTGTACTCTCCCTAAGGGAAAGGCTATATTTTAGTCATTGTTTTATCCCTGGTTTACAGCACAATGCATGGTGGGAGACAGATTTAATAATGAACAAGTACAGGAATAAACAAACCAAAAATCTGTTAGAAATACAGACTCTTGAGCTCCACCCTATATTTACTAAATCAGAATCTGCATTCTAACAAGATCCCCAGGGGATTGGATTACAGTTTAGGAAATACTGCTTTATCCAGCCTACCTTGATCTCTCACACCTGTAAGCATTTGAAGCATTGATTGTTCCAGGCTATGTGTTTGGTAATTATTAATGTACCTGCCCTTCAGTGTGCTTAACTGATACACATGAGTGTGCATTTGTGTATGTACAGGTTTGTGTATGCTCACACACTTCCATTCTTACCTCCTCATCCAGGAGACCGTACAAGGACTCTTCTGGCATTCTCTCACTATTCCGCTCAGCACTCAGCACTAGGCTGTGTGCGGAGTCGGTGCTAGGTACAAATTTGTACAAAAAGTCAAGGGCCCCTGGGAGGGTAGAAAAAGTTTGATAAAACTGTGTCATGCGTGTCTCTACAACAGAACAGCCTGTGTTAAACTAAATTTGAGGCTACTGGGAAAGACACTAAGGTGAATTACCTTGCCTAAGCCTCAACTGAACTATGAATTCTTAGTAAACACTACTGATAGCAGTCACAACCTGGTCCTCTGCTTCCACCACTGTCCTTGAGGAGACACCTGGCAATCCAGATGGATCAGATTTCCTGATGTACATTCTGTTTTTCACTTCTCTTCATCTTGTCCTACCTAGAGATTTAGTGCTTTTGGTTACTGCTCAACAACTTATACTCTTTCTGGGGACACTCAGGGGATAACTCTCTACCCCGTTTCATTCCATATTCTCTGAGGTGTTTGTACTTGGCAGTCTAATGATCTCAAGCACTAATGCTGGATTGCCAGTGGAAGGAAATCAGGAGGAGACTATTTGGTTTTAGTCCTGCTGGAAACTTACCTGTATACTTTGCCTGTGTTAAGGGACACTCTTAATTTAGACCATTAATGTATTGAAAATTCAGTCGTGCCTATCTAAAATTCTCACTTTGCTACCCAGCCCCAATCCTGCAAGTAGAACTCCAGCTCGGCAGCCTTGTGACAGCACCCTCCCAAAGCTCCATGAGGGTAACAGAAACATGCCCAATCAGGGAAACTTGACCCGGTGGCCATGCCCACTGAGTGAGGTGGTCTGTTCCTGGCACCAGACACACATTCCTGAAGGTGACAGAGTGAGAAGGTGCTGTGGCCCAGGGCACAAGTTTACACATCTTTAAATTTGTCACAGAAACATTGTCTTACTCTGCCTTATACAGTCTTTGCAAAATTCTGTTTAAATGAGTTTTTATGAGATGTTCAGAGAAAGGAAAACACGATGCTGTATTAGAAAGCGATCAGGGCCTGGAGAGGGCAGTCAATGACAAGAGGGCCAGCAGACCTCCTCCAGAGTCCCATCCTCAGAGTCCTGTGTCATCAGTGGATGCATCACGCAATGGTGTGCTCATGCTAGGCAGCCAGCATCCCCATTCCCCAGCTTGTGGAAACACAAAGCATTATTTCTTCCTGGATTTCATGTCATCAAAGACAAAGGACTCACTTTTTAAAAATCCTACCTTACTGTTGTTTGATCTTGGTAAGAGCAGGAGCTTCTTTTCATAGGTCTGAAGGTTTGAGGGAATGCTGAAGCAGGCAGACCTGGCTTAAACCCAGCTCTGTGACTAATATCTCAATGACCTTGATTGAGTGGCTTAACTTTTGTGTGTGTAGGTTAAATGAGATAAATTGAATAAAGAACATTATATTTCCTGAATTGTTTAATAAATGGTAGCTGTTTGGTATTTTTGTATTACTATTTGCATTTGTGATAATATAGCCTGAACTAGGACTCAGATCCTTTGATATTTCTGAGAATGGTCCTCTGTTCTGCCATACTAGGAGACTGCAAATTATAGCCCATGTACCAGATGCAGCCCATCACCTTTTTTATAAACCAAATTTTATTGGAACACACACATGATCATTTGTTTATATATATAATCTATGGCTGCTTTTGGGCTTCAGTGTCAGAATTGAGCAGCTGTGTGACAGAGATCATATGACCTGCAAAACCTTAAATATTTATTATCTATCTGTTCCTTCACAGAAAGTCTGCCTACATCTAAAGGATAAAGGATGTTCTATAAGATCAACATAGCAACAGAAAAAAAAAAAAACGTAGCAGCAGAAGCAAATTCTAAGGACAGAGATTTGACCTTATACAGACTTAGAAATTGCCTAGACTTAGGAGTGAAAAGATAGGGTTTCCAGTTTCACCTCTGTCCTTCCTCATTGGATAACTTTATGCAATCATTGCAACCTGAGCTTGTAAAATGGAGATACTTCTGATATGCCCCTTGCATATTGATAGTAAGGATTAAATTAAACAATTTATATTCAAGTCCTATAAGAATTCATTCATTCATTTATTCATTCATTCATTCATTCATTCATTCATGTGACAGACCCAGGCCAGTACAGAGGATTTATAATGCAGAAACAGACACAGTCTTTGGCCTTATAGAGTTTATCTTCTGGCTAGGAAGACAGGCTGCTTAAAGCTAAGTGTGTTTCTTAATTAGTCTCTTTATAGTCACTTCTTAAGACACCCACTTTTAATTGTGAAAGCATACACTAAAGGAAAATCCCTATACTTCGTAATTCTGCTTTTGGCTCAGCCTGGGTCAGATATTAAGCTGTACGTCTTTCAGCATTTAGTTGGTTATTTGCTTTTATTCAAACAGTGGATTGGCAAGTCATTCAAAAGAAACACATTCACAGAGTTAGACAAGTTGTCTGGTGAATATGACACATGCAGAGATGCCCACAGGATGGTTTAAGCCTTTGTGCATTTATAAGACAAAATTTAACTAAGCAAAATGGTGCTCTGTAAGGAAACTCACAGACCATACGCAAATACACATCAATCTGGCACAGACTCATAAAAACCAACCAACAAAAGAAAATACATGCCATCAGGTATATTTCTGTTGTTGTTTGTCTGTTTCATTTAGATAGTATTACTTTCTGGAAAATTACAAAGAATAAGCAGACAAAAATAAATTTGATATAAAATGTTCACCTTTAAATCACATTTCAGCTGAATGACAAAGAATTGTTTATTTGTTCTAATTCTAGGTCAGTGTCCCTTTATGCTTTTATATGTCAATTTATCTAGGGTAAATTTGCGTTAAGAACACATCACTCCTCACTAATTTAATTAATAAATGCCATCTCCTCGAGTTTTCACTGTACTGTGGAAACACTAATCATGCATTAAAGATTTATAATTTAGAATGAGATATACCACTAACAATTTCCCTATTAAAAGAATAATATCAATCTCTTTTAAAAAAAAGAAAGGATCTCTCAGATGCTGGTCATCGTACAGGCATGTCTCCCAAGTCAGTCATCTGACTGGTTTTTACGCCCAGCGCACAAAAGGGGCATAGAGTATGAAAGCAGTAAATGAAAACTAGGGCTGTTGTCAAATTGTCAGCCATTGTGCTCATATTAATAACCACTGCAGCTGTCTGAGGCTCAAATTAGCATCTTTGAAACAAGCTAAACACTTCCAGCACTATTTAGAGCCATTTCAAAGATAACAACAAAAGTTTATGTTGAGATTTTTTTTTTTTGCTAGATGGTCTTTAAAATGAAAATCTCTTCAGAAACCTAAACTGCCCCTTTTTTAGATGCCATTATGAGATTACCCTATAAGTCCTCATTTCCAATTAATTAAATATTCCAAAAGCTGGGTTCATAGGCACATTAATTTATACCCATGTACTCATATGAACTTATGTAAATTATTGTTATTTAAAGATAGAAGAGAATTTTGCCTGGGACAGGTACACTTCTCACTTATCAGATACCTCAAATAAAGCAGCGTTATTTCTGGTTTCTCACCATGGAATTTGAATAGAATAGCCATTTCTGGCAAGGATAACAATTCAGATTAAAGCCAATGAATGTATGTCTGAATCTCTTGGGTGAGGAAGAGAACCAGTGTTCCTCCAAAGGAACTACTCCACATTAGCTACAGAACAAAAAAAAAAAATGAGTCCATCTTGGGACTGGAGAAAACGTGGGACTTGATATAGATGACCTGGCAATGAATAGTCAGCCACTGTGTCAACTGCCCAGAGGGGCCTGACAGCACGGACCTCAAGCTAGATGGCCTGTTGGGTATTACACAGAGGAAACTTGCAGTGTAAGCTCCTGAAATGAGCTTCCTGAATTGAACAGTTGTAAGACACAGCACAATACCTGAGAGCAAATGAATTTACTTATCAAATAAGGAGTGACAGTGAATACTTTATTTAAATGGCAAGTCCATTCTCCCTCTGACTGTTTTGATCTAACTTTTTAAAGTCCTAATTAATTAAGTACATGGAGCTGCTATCTCATTATTTCCTTTGGATTTACGCTATTGAGAAACACCAGATCTACTCTTAGGAAGTCTGAAGTCCTGGGTTTTAATCTTGGTTATGCCCTTATTACCCTGTCTACCTCATTTGGGTATTAGAACAAGTGGATAATATGTAAACAGGGGTGGGCAAAAGTAGATTTATAGTTGTGAATACACGAAATGCAGAGTTAATAAAGCTATTGTAATAGTCATAACCTTCATGTCTTTTTCCATATGAATAACTGTAAACCTACTTTTTCCTACCCCTGAGTAAAAGTATTTTGAAGAGTATAGAGTATAAATCTATTTAGTAGACAAACATTTATTAACTCTCTACTATGCTCCAGGTATAGTTTAACATCCCACCCCTAGAACAATGCTATGAGATAAGTATTATTACTTTGCTTTCACAGATGACTAAAATGGGTCTCAATAAAGTTATGTAACTTGATCCAATTACAACATGATAAGAAAAGCTGAGATTTAAATTTGGGACTTTTCAGTCCAAGTCTAGGTCTGCCTGCTCCTATGTCAATTCTAAATTTACATTTACATATTTTAATAAATGCTAAGACTTAAATGTTTTATATAAAGCTAGCAGGTAGCTTGAATGCTTTGACTCAAGGGGCCTTAACCTTCTTGTGTGGGAGAAGCTTCTGTTCACTTCCTTGAAACCTGAAGGGATGGTGCTCACAGGGAGCTGGTTAGCAGAACAGCAGCGAGGGCAGTGCTGCTCCTGCATGACGCTCCCTGGGATTTCCTCCCAGAGGAGACAGAACAGCCATCAAGAAGATGGTGGTGACAACTGGCTTGAAAGGCTACCATGTAGGCAACAAAGTTCATTATGAGCTACACACTTCTTAATTGGGGAGCCCTGATTTTCTGAAAGAAAGTACAGGCTGTGAGAATTTTATGAAATACTGGTGGAAAATGTTTTTGAGTGGGACCTTTCCTTGGGACCCTTTAAATCTCCATATGTAAGAAACACTCAAATCTTACTAAGTAATGCCAATATGACTACAACCTAAAACTTTTGAGTATATTTATCCCATTCAAGTCATTTAGGCAGAAGTGAGGTACTTAGTTATATATATTCCCTTGTTCCCAAACAATAACTTTCCTTCTTATTTGCCAACAGACAATGATATTTTAGACTCACGTGTATGACTCTAAGGCCGTGTAGGAATATGAGTGCAGTAATTGTGTCTAGTAGCAAGAATCAATTGCAGAACCAAGCTTACTCTAAGCCCTCCATCTGCATTAGCAGAGGCCCCAACCCATGTAGCAGCCCTGACGACTTCTTCTTAACAGCTGGCATGGACTGTTGTTGAGAAGGGAACACTACCATGCAAACTGGCTCCTTTTCTTTATAACCCTGGTTCCACAGCCAGAGTCAATCTATTTGGATAGCCTTTACTCTATAGCCATTCACTGAATCGCTTTTTATGGTCTCCATCTCTGGGGAACTTCCTTTACATCATTTATAAATGAGGGGGGAAAAGATAATTCTGGGTCATTCCCCTGTAGAATGGAGCTGGGAAGTGATAAAACAACATCTATTCATTCAGAAACAGAAGAATTTTAAATATTGAACAGAAATTATGTATTTGGACTGAAAACAGTAAAGGAACTTAAGTCCTGAATCCTCTTTAACCTCTTTATAACCCTATAGCATCTCCCTTAAATACAGCAACAAAATCTAGTGTGCACATGAAGATTCCCACAAAAAGAACTGCTTTGGCAAAACTTCCATGATGCTGCAGGAGCCACCTTTGAGCACTATAGGAGGGAAGGAGACATGTCCAGGTCCAGCCAAGTGTGGGAGACACTAGGAATTCTCAGTGATGATAATCTGTCTCAATCCAATTTACAGCCTTCAGCTTTCTCAGCCCCTTGATTTTGATATCTGTTCCTCCGGACTTCACTTTCTTCTTATCTCTACTTCTCTATACATTCTTATCTCTATGATCCTAATCCTAGATTCTAGCCACCTGCTCCTAAAGGCTCTCTTCACTGAAAATTTAGAATTACAATTGGCCACTTAAAATATATCATACCTACAATTCCCAGTGGAAATGAAAGCTCGTTGAGTAAGAACTCAGTCTATTCCTAATCAATAGCCAAATAGCAAAGATGTTTCCTTGTTTTGAGTATTTATATGGACTTAAAATAGCTGGATTGGAACTAGATTTGGAGAGTTTTCTTACAACCATTTCTTCCTAACAGAAAAAAAATAGATCAAAATGTTCCCAAAGAATCCCAAGAGGCCACTTACTCTGCCTCTCCAGAATTCTGTGCTTTCTCACAGATATCCAGGTCCTGGGGACAGAACAAATTGATGGTTACGTGAAGCCAAATAACTTCTTGTTATTTTGTCAAGTAAGTATCCCAATGTGGGGGTAGGGAAAGGAGCTCTAAAATGAGCTGTCTTTATGTGTACTTTGATTGCTACTCCTTTTTTCGCTACAGACTGGCCATATGCTCCCAGGGCACCTGTCTTGACAGTGTAATTTAATGCCCATCAGTCTGGTGACAGAGAAAGTGATGACGTGTCACCATCCCTTGCTCCTCAGCTATACTTTTACCAAGTGGAAGTACAACTCTGAAAAAAATACTGTAGGTCTGTAAATGAAGAGGCAGAAAAAAGTGTGGTCACTGCCGGTATGATAGATAAAAGGTGGCTTTGCACAAGGTGTCTATAATAGGTGAATTGTATTTCTCAAAAAATGTGTTGGCGTATCAACCCCTAGTACCTGTGAATGTGGCTATCTTTCTGTTTTCCTCTATCTTTCTCTCCATCTTAAGCCTGATGAGAGGGTCTTTGCAGATATAATCAAGAGGAAGTCATACTGGATTAAAATGACCCCTAAATCTGATGTCATTGCTGAGCTTAATTCTGAGTGCCCAGCTCACCTAGGTTTGCCATTGAAAAGTGGATGCAGTTGGGTTTTGATTTTCATGTAAAGTGCTCTTCCCCCCAGTTTCATGGGGTTGTTTTTGCAAAATCCAAGCAGCTTACACAAGTTCCTTTGCTTCATCCAAGTCTCCTTGATGATGGAACCATTTGTTCCATTGCCCTTTACCAGTCAGCAAATGATCCCTACCTGCCCCCTGATTCATTGTAATTTAAATGGATCTTTCAATAGATCAGAGCTTTCAAACTAAAGTTGTGTAAAACTCCACTCACAAGGTTATAAACCTCTGGAGATTTTTAGGTCCTGTGCTCAAAGATCTGGAGTGAAGAATTCAACATTTCCCTTTCATTTCCATTCCCTTTGTCTTTCACATTTCTGTCAGATTTTCCTTTTCAATGATTCCTTCTCTTTCTGTTTGCCTCTCTCTTTCCCTCCATCTTAAGCCTGATGAGAAACCCAAATGAGTTTGTCACAGGGCTGCTCCCAGTGGTGACAATGGACAGATGTTAGAGAGTAAGGGATCCACCAAGGCTCAGAAGCTCTCTGCAAAGGGCTTTCAAACTTTTACCGCTGTCCCTCCTCCACCTGTATCAGCACCCAAAGCATCTTAGACTACAAGGAAAGCATGCTTTATACTTTCAGCAAGCCATTGTCCCCACGCCTAACTTCTGGGGTCCTGGGCCTGACATTTTGAGGACATGTCTCTTGTTCTGTGTCTGTGTTGCAGGCTATACAATCTCTTGTACAACCAACCTAAGAGGTTTCTATTTATATCTCCTTAAGATCTTCCAGGAACATTCCTGTATGACATACAACTGTCTTTTTCATCCTTTTGTTTTCATTTTCAGGGATGAACATTAAAGGCAAGTCACAATCTCTTCACTCTGCCTGTCTAAAATTTAATGAGTTATCCTTATAATGAATTATTCTTTATTATAATGAATTTAACTAGAGAAAGAACTCACCACTCATAGTCACTCTCATTTTCCTGACAATTTTTTGAGATTTTGCCAAAAAGAAAAGAGACCTTGTTGCTGTGCAGTGGTCAAAATAGAGCTAACATGTAAAACTAACTACTTCTAATTTTTAATAGCTGTGCAGCATTTCATTGTATGCATTTACTGAGTTTAGTTAACCAGCACCAAACTCACAGACGGTTGTCTCAGTCTTTTACTATCATAAACAATAATGAAATGAATGTTTCTACATATGCTATCTATGTATGTATGTGTTGATATACCTGTAGGAGTACTTTGATGTTGAATTTCTGAGATAGAGGGAATATGACTTTATAATTTTGAAATTACCTTCTACAGAGTTGCACCAATCACTGTCCCACCACTGTTGTCTGTCTGATACATACTCTTCCTCACATCTCATTAATGCAATGAGGTACCATACTAGTTTCTCTTTGCCATTCTGATGGGTGAAGATGGACTATCACTGTGGCTTTAATTTGCACTTCTCTAGTGGTCAGTGAGATTGGACATCATTTCATTTGTCTAAGAACACTTTATTTTCCTATGAACTATTTATTTCTTTATCTTTTCCAATTTTTTCCCACCAAATTTTTTTCTCATATTTACTTATATTTAATCAATTAAGAAAATGAATCTGCTGTCTATGATATATGATGCAATACTTTTTCTCAGATGTCCATTTAACATTATTTGTGCTTTTTTTCTTGCAGATTAAAGATTTATTTCAATAAATACATTGATAGTTTTTTTAAATTTCTGGATTTTTATATCATACCTAGAAAAACCTTCCTCTCTCTAGCACTTACCTCTCTGATTTCTTTCTTTTTCTACTTAAAAAAATGCGTAATGAATGAAGTCCGTTTTCCCCAGTGTTAATTATGTATGCCACTCTTATTATATACTAAATATGTA
>VMDR010017482.1:0-20072 GCA_007922815.1 Macrotus californicus
CAAGACATCTACACATTTGGGCTATTTTAGATTTGTTTATTAGAGAACATGAACTAATAATAACCCAGAATTGGGTTTCACGTACTATAGAGCAAGCTTTCAATAAATATTTGTTGGATTGAAATTGCCTTGTGAGGTACTGATGAGAAATCATCAGATATTGATGATGTCTGCTGACCTTTCATCACAGCCACTTTCGAGTCAGACATCAAGTCTGCTTTCCATTCTCAGTCTGGAGAACCTATTATCCTTAAAGGCTTTGTTTGCAAAATACATTACCAGTAAAAGCAGAATATGCTGTTAGAAAGACACTGTGTGTTTACAAAGAGCGCAATAAACTATTTCACACAGTAGTAAAAAGCCCAACTAGTCATATAAGGCACTGCAAATTTCTAGGTCTCAAAAACTATAATAAATGTGCTCCAGGAAACCATAACATCTTAAAAATTCACATGTATGTATCCTCACAAAAAACTTTACATTTGATTCATTGTGTTAGAACGACCATTCCAAGTTTCTTGCAAAATGAATTTTACATATTGTATCTGGAAGGCTCAAGTATTGAATGTGATTTTAAGTCCAATATATATTGCAAGGCCAAACACAATTGGAGTTAGACATTTTATTTTACTTTAAGGTTTTAATACAGGTTGACCCAAAGACAGAAACTATGGAATAAGTTACCAAAATTGGGTTCAGTATCAATGTTACAAAAAAAGTAATTGTGCTAAATAAAGTATATTGCCCAATAAAGAAATGCCAATGAGAAAGCCCTTGCTCAGAAAACAATAGAGGTTTCCACAGCTAACAATCCTTGTTAGTTAAAACCCATCCATATTAGTTTATTTCCAACTTAGTAAAACCTCGGAAGAATAAAAGGAGTCACTGTTTTTAGGGCATTGTTCCAATACGATAGCCATTTTAGAAACTTGTTGCAGAACTTGATCAATGGTGGGAGCGGGGAGCGGCATCTGCGGGGCCTCGACACCCTGCAGAGGCGCACAGCCACCGCTGCCTAAGATGTGTCAATGTAAAAAACGAATATGGTGTCAATCATAGGACCAACACCAAGGAAGATGTATTTATACAGCAGTTGTACCGCCATAAAGAATGACCCCAGGAAGCACCTTTGCAGTGTAGGAGATGGAGAGACAATTGGTGGAGCAGAGCGCACGGAGGCGGCACCTGTCATGACCCAGATGGCGTTCCAGAGACAGATGGTACTCGAGCAGCAGACCGGAGCCCTAACAGCCGCCCTGCACTCCGCTGGGGTCACCTGCGCAGGCACCTCACGCGTTTACCCTCAGGATGACGGAAATAGGGAGAGTGACAGGGAACGAAGGTCGGGGGAGTATCCGGAAGGCCGGGCCCTGCCACAGGCCATGGTGCCCCCTCTGCATGCGTAGATCCCAATGGGTGCCACCCCAGTACTCCAGCCTTGGGTACCGGGGCAGTGACAGAGGCTGCGGACAACCAGGATGCCGGAGAACAAGGCAGGCCAGTGAGACCATCTGGATCCGGGGTATTGACCACAGCTCTGCAGAGAGCACAATGGAGGAAATAATGAAGAAATACAAGCTTTGTTTATGAGTGACCATGTGGAATAGTAAAAAGAACATAAACCAGGAGTAAGCAGATGTAACTTCTAGTCCCACTTCTCTTATTCACTGTATGATCGGAACAATTCATGTCATCCCTTGGGTCTCAGTTTCCTTTTTAAAAAGAGAAGGATTGGGAAAAGCAACCACTATTATCCTTTCTTGCTTTAAAATTGTATAAATTGTGTTCATCACTGTTGATGATTTTTGTCCCCAAGTGTCACCAATGAATTCCACATGAAATTAAAATGTAGATTAATTTTATGGTTTAAAAATTCATCATGTTGAGTATCAGTGAGAGGAAAATAAAGGATGAAATTAAATTTATCACTTGCCTTTATGGCCCAAAGATTCAAATACTCATAGAGGTCACCTGAGCAATCCACGTGAGCAACAGGAACACAGCTGGCCCGCTCGTCAGTGGAGAGGGAAGCCTGCAACAGTCTTATGTCCCCCCACCGGCTTCTCCCTAGTCCTGTCTTTGTTTCTGTTACATCACATTCACTCTCTCGTTCTGTTATGTGGTCCTGGCTTCACTCTTGCCTTACTGTCTTCTTGGTTGCTACTTGATTTGAAAGTGCTTTTGTCTAAATTTATAGAATATTAACTGCCTGTATTCTGCCTATGACTGAGTGACCGAGTATTGATGAAACAAATTGAAATCCTTTGAGGCTAGGTTTAAGTAATGATGTGGGATTATTATTGATAGGTCATTCAGTTTAAAAAAGAAAGTTGACTATTCCAGATTTTTGCATGTGTTAGCCACTTACATGAAATGATTGAAAAGACATTTTTGTTTGACTGACTCCAAGGGTCTGGCCTTGGAGACTGTTTGGAAAAGAGCATAGTTTGTTTAATTGAAAATTCTCTGCCTGTTATGATTTCCCATGTTGAAGCAACTAAGTTTACGTTTAGTGGTGGTTGTTGAGCTTAGAAGTAACAAAATGTTTGAGTCTTTACATGATGCATGTGACTGTGAACTTCGGTCTGCCAAAAAAGCTATCAGCAGCATCACACACAGACCCTGACTTGTGCAGGAAAAACTGCCAGACAGAAAGAGAATTATTTAAAATATCACGGCTTCCCGCATTGGTTCTTCTTGGGCTTAAGGGAAAGAAGCGGATGTAAAGACATCTGGAAAGCTTTCATAAAGTGAGATTTTACTTATCTACCTCTGGATAGATAGTTTTAATTTCCAAACTCTTTAAGGGGAATACATTTGCTCATCACTCTATGGAGTATTGTAGGGCAAGACCTATTACAAATAACAGCCCAAATGTGGCTGAATCTTCCACATGTTGAAATGAAGATTTTTTTTAAACTGTAGAATTCAAGAATACCTAAGAGACTAATTTGTGTAGTAGTGAATGTTAAACCTAAGCCCTTTGTCTATTCTGTAGTGTGAATTGTCGAACATTTTTCTACTTTCCCATCTGGATTTATTTGCAGAGATAGATTATTGACCTGACTTTAATACAAGAGTATGAATATATATAAAACAAGAAAAAAGAAATTTGAAGTGGGATTTGCAATTAGTATATAATTGAATTATAATTGAATTATAATAGAGTAAGGGTTCCTAACTCTTCATTCTTTTGCTGCATCTGAAACATGTGCTGATTGGAAATTTGAGCATGTTTTTTATGTGTCTAGTCTTTGGCTGATGGTCTTAAGCCTTAGAGTTTTTGCAACTGAGTTGCAGATTTATTTGTAGTTGTGTGTGCTGACAGCTATTCGACTGGGCCAGAGATTCTCAAAACAGTGGTGTAAGAGGCAAAGAGCAGAAAGTGAGAAAATTTTCTTTGATAAACAGACATGATTGCTATTAGGCAGTTTCAAATATAAGAAAGAGGCTTTATTTGTTGAACTGCACACCTTGCATATTGGCTCCTATTGTTCAGGGAGTGAGGGGGAGTTGCTGACGGTACTTTGGGAGAACTTAGAATATGCATGTATGGAATTTTATCAAGATAGGTTTTGAAGTGTGTTTGTAGATGTGTTATTTACAACAGCACAGACTGTGAGGAGAAATCTAAAGATGAATTTAATTATGTACGAATGACCTGGAAATTGTAGTCTGTTATAAATTGCTTTTTTAGAATTATATGTTTGCCTGAAAGCAATTCTCCATCTTCCAATCTGATACAAACTTCAGTCATTCAATCTAGAACTACTACTATTGGTACTCTAGTTACATGCAAAAAAAGCAAAAAAGTGGAACGAAAGACTCAAAACTGCTAAACTTTGTAGCTTGGGTTTTTAAGGTGTCCTGGGTTGTTTTAATGGAATGCCAGACATACAGTGCCAAGAATACCTATTTGTTGGCTTGGTCCCTCTGCTGTTTTCTGAATTACTTATTTTTTTCAGGTAAACTTTATCTTTTTCTGCTTGTTTATTGGTTTTCTTTAGTTATCATGTTTTTGGTTATGGAAGGGGGAAAAAAATTAAAGCTGTATCGTTCTGGACACCAACAGCTTAGAAGAACCCATGTCATTTAGAAGTTCCTTGATGGGATGGCCTCAAGAATTCCTGAATGTACAGAATCATTTCGGGTTCACTCCACTTTTCTAGAGATGGCTTGCATACGTTTATCTTATGTCTTTGGGTTTTCACACACTTTATTTGTTTAACAAGATATGGTTTGTTTACTATTTACGTGGACTGCAGTGCACTGCAGCATACGTTCCTCATGGTGGAATAATTTCCATGTGGCCTATCTCTTGTCATTTGGTATAATGATATTTTTTTCTAATATGGAGCTACCAATAACTATTTTAAAAAGAAGGTGGGAATACACAAAAAGTATGTGTTTCTCTACTTGTACTTTGGATAACTATCGCATCCTAACTCCTCACAGATGACTCAAAGACTTATTTAGTAGGAATGGCAGAAAAGCAAAAAATAGTAATAGTTTTCTCTGAGAAGCAAAGTAAAAAGTAATGTCTAACATATAAAAGCTTGTGCAGTTTCCCCTGGGATGCCAGTAAATGGAAGAAGGAACATCCAGAAGAGAGAAGAAGTACACATGGAAGCTCTTATTAGACCCCTGTGTGTGGCTCTGCTTTCCAAACTCTGTAATTATAACAAAAATTATCTTAGTTAATCTATGCTTGACACTGATGTGGGGAAAAAGGTCTTGACTCCTAGTTTTATATGTATAAAACCACTTGCTAACTCTTTTGTCATCCTTCCTTAAACCTAAACATAATTTTGGCTTTGATATGTAATTTTTGTTTCATTATAAAAAGAGGTACATAGTATATGATATATGAAATAAGTTGCTCTTCATTTTAACTGGCATTGTCAATTTTCTTTTAAATTATTATTTAGTTAACATATTAATTGTAAATGTTTTAGGGTTTATTACTTAAAAACATACAGATTACTTTTTTAAGAAAGTATTGCATAATTATAGGCTAGGTTATTTGTGGTATGTCAAAATTCACTACAATAAAATCAGTAAATAAAAAGAACCTTTGTTGTAGGTCATTTTCAAGTAAATATTAATACTGTAAAAATATTTTCTATAGAGACACAGATGTGGTGACAATAGCAGGGGTGACATAGATTGGTAACACCTTCCCAGTCATTTAAAGGAGATAGTCTCATCAACTTCAAGTACGTCTGTTCTTTGTTAAATTGTTTTCCCCTTCATTATAAAATTTGTGGATTACTTATGTAGTTTTTAGAGAAGAGAGTATTGCCATACGTCTCACTTAGAATGCTTATGTTTATGAAACTATTTAGCACTACATTTTGAAGAGGAAGGAACTTTTTTTTTAAAGTCAGTTTTCTAAGAGGGTTCTCCCTGCCCCTATCAGTTTGTACCGGTAGGGGTCAGTCCACATGATGAGGTGTCCATATATATTGTTAGGTGTCCATTTTTATGACAGTGTTATCGTTTGATTTTATGTGGCGTTTTATTATTTGGGGATAGAAGACCCTCCTTGGACACTTACATTCTTGCATCTTGAATTTTCTAGCTACACTCTTGACAGGGCATTTCTCGAAGGATTTCAGTATATAGCTTAACTGTTCTTTTCCCTTAGCTGTCTCGTTTTTCTTCTGTCTGTTTTCAATTCAGAGCCTTCATTGAATTTAATATGCAGGAACAAGAGAATGGCTGACAACAGAATCTTAGGCCAGGTAGATGACAATTTCTCGTAGAATGACTGGATTGGGGTGTGACTAACATACAACATGTGAGGAATGCATGAGGGTGACATTATACTATGATGCCTTCTCTAACTGCTGGTTTCTTTCTTTCTTATTTATTTATTTATTTTTGTATTTCCTCTGGCTTCTGGAAGGCATTGTGGTCCGTCTTCCCCAGTGCATCATATAAGGTGGTGCAAAAGTAGATTTACAGTTGTGACTGGGTGAAACACAGTGTATACTCGTATTAATTTTATTAATTATGGTATTATTTCCCATATGAACAACTGTGAACCTACTTTTGCCCCACCTTGTCTTTATTTTTCAAGTACTTAGCACAATATTTGACAAATAGTTGGCACTTACTGTTTTTTTTAACTGAACTGAGCTCAATAAATACTAACTGCCAGAATGACCTACTACACAGTAGTTACTTTTATTGGTAGAGAAATTTTCTACATCAGTGGAAATGCCCATGTAATCCTGGGCAAAAATGAAACGACCCATTCTTCTTTTTATTTACAAAGAAAGAGGAGAATGTACATAGTTTATAAGTAGTTGGGTGAGTTCGGAACTCTTTTTAAGCTAATAATTGTTCTGAGTAAAGAAAAATGCCTCTAATTTTTAGACAAAAATCAGAGAAGTACTCCCATCTCTTCCCCTGAGGAGGGAATTTTGTTGGTTTGGAGACCACAGTGATTATTTCTCAGAAGAAACATCTTTTCTACTCATTCTGCTTCATGGTAAGTTTAACATCACATTGGCAATGTTTGAAATGTAATTTAAAATCATGGAATCCAGCTTTTGGAATTGGAAATTAACTAATTATGTAACTTGCATCATTGTACTTTGTAGATGTACATTTTTACTTTTAAGCAGAGTGAGTATGAAAGTTTGTTAAAAGGATGGTGGCCTTGGCTATTGTACTGAGTTGTATTATGTATATATTATACTATACTAAATTCTATACTTATTATCAAAGATGAAGTTCACCTTGTGACCGCTGGGAGTCACTGTGTAGCTGTCACAGCTAAGGAGGCTCCCACACCATTCACACTGACTTGCTGGGCTACCTGGGAGATAGCAGACTCATCTCTTCCCCCAACCACTGGCATTTATCCACTCGCCAACTGGTAGTTATTAAGTGCCTACAGAGAGC
The DNA here is from genome assembly GCA_007922815.1 of Macrotus californicus. NCBI lineage: Eukaryota > Metazoa > Chordata > Mammalia > Chiroptera > Phyllostomidae > Macrotus > Macrotus californicus. Next base: position 6,913 of record VMDR010017482.1, read on the forward strand.
TGGGTGATGTGTTAAATTAAGCAACACAGTGAGAACAAGCTGCCTGTGTGGCTAGCCATGTTTCCCCGCCCCACCCCCACCACCATGCAAAACTTTTAATCTCACTTATGATTTATGAGTTTCATGTATTTATTATTATTTATACATTTATTTTTTAGATTTTGTCTTTCCTACTAGAGATCCTTGACAGTAAGGCCTACATTTTCTTTGTAATTGTTTATCCCATTGGCTGGTGGTGTGAGGTAGTCGATGCCTGTTACATGTTTGAGTGACTGCATGCTATGTCCGTTATTTTCTCGTGTCCTTTTGACCTTGCTGATACTCCTTCTTGATTGTACTACTACATAGTATTGCCACCTACCCAGCAATACTCGCTTCTCATTGTCATGTAATGTTGTTGCAGTAATGAAATGGCTGTAGGAGAATAGTTTTCTTACATGTATATTATTCCTCCTCCTTCATTCAGCTTAACAGTTGAGAGGTATTTTTTTATACCAGATAAAAAAATGAGTGGCATCAATTAGCAATGGTAGCATTAACATTCTCATTTTTGTAAGTGGGGACTAGAATTGAACAATATGTATGAAAAGTTGTGCAGTATTGGAAAACAGCATTGGTTACTGGAAAGAATACTAAGTGCAGAAGAAGGAAATCTACATTTTAATTTTATGTTTCACCAATGAACTCCTTCAATATGGAGAACTGTATTAATTCTCACTATTTCCCTTTCTCCATTTATAAAATCCATTTAACTTCTATTAAATGCCATTGGGGGCCAGGCAATACACTGCTTTTTTTTTGGTTTGTTTGTTTTGTTTTTGTAGTTTGAGTTCTTTATTACAAGGAAAATATGAAAAACCTTTCATTCGTGAAGAGCCCTTTTTTTAAAAAAGTTATTTTATTATTGTTCAATTATGGTTGTCTGCATTTCCCCCCCACCACCGCAGCCAAACCCACCTCCCTCCCTTGCTTCCACCCTCCCCCTTGGTTATGTCCCTGTGTCCTTTACAGTAGTTCCTGAAAACTCTTCCTCCCATTGTCCCCTCACCCCTCCCCTCTGATTATTGTTAGATTGTTCTTAATTTCTTTTTTTAAATATATTTTATTGATTATGCTATTACAGTTGTCCCATTCTCCCCCTTTATTCCCCTCTGCCCTGTGCACCCCCTCCCACCTACATTCCCCCCCTCTTTAGTTCATGTCCATGGGTCATATATATGTTCTTGGGCTTCTACATTTCCTATACTATTCTTAACCTTCCCCTGTCTATCTTCTACCTACCATTTATGCTTCTTATTCTCTGTACCTTTTCCCCCTCTCTCCCCCTCACTCCCCTGATGATAACCCTTTGTGTGATCTCCATTTCTGTGATTCTGTTGCTGTTCTAGTTGTTTGCTTAGTTTGTTTATGTTTTAGGTTCAGTTGTTAACAACTGTGAGTTTGTTGTCATTTTACTGTTCCTATTTTTGATCTTCTTTTTCTTAGATAAGTCCCTTTAACATTTCATATAATAAGGGCTTGGTGGTGATGAACTCCTTTAACTTGACCTTATCTGGGAAGCACTTTATCTGCCCTTCCATTCTAAACGGTAGCTTTGCTGGATAGAGTAATCTTGGATGTAGGTCCTTGCCTTTCATGACTTGGAATACTTCTTTCCAGCCCCTTCTTGCCTGCAACATTTCTTTTGAGAAATCAGCTGACAGTCTTATGGGCACTCCTTTGTAGGTTACTGTCTCCTTTTCTTTTGCTGCTTTTAAGAGTCTCTCTTTATTTTTAATCTTGGGTAATGTAATTATGATGTGCCTTGGTGTGTTCCTCCTTGGGTCCAACTTCTTTGGGACTCTGAGCTTCCTGGACTCCCTGGAAGTCTATTTCCTTTGCCAGATTGGAGAAGTTCTCCTTCATTATTTGTTCATATAAGTTTTCAATTTCTTTCTCTTCCTCTTCTTCTTCTGGCACCCCTATGATTCGGATGTTGGAATGTTTAAAGACGTCCTGAAGGTTCTTAAGCCTCTCCTCATTTTTTTAAATTCTTGTTTCTTCATTGTGTTCTGGTTAAATGTTTCTTTCTTCCTTGTGGTCCACACCACTGGTTTGAGTCCCGGTTTCCTTCCCATCATTGTTGGTTCCCTGTACATTTTCCTTTATTTCACTTAGAATAGCCTTCATTTGTTCATCTAATTTGCAACCACATTCAGCCAATTCTGTGAGCATCCTGATTACCAGTGTTTTGAACTGTGCATCTGGTAGGTTGGCTATCTCTTTGTTGCTTAGTTGTATTTTTTTCTGGAGCTTTGATCTGTTCTTTCATTTGGGCCGTTGGTTTTATTTTTGGTCTCTGCGCACCTGTTACATAGTAAGGGGCGGAGCCTTAGGTGTTCACTAGGGCGGGGCAACCATGAAGCTGTGTTGTGACGCTGTGTGTGGGGGAGGGGTCTGAGAGGGAGCAGTGCCGCTTGCTCTGCTCTCTGCTAGTTTTCAGTCACTTCTCCCACTACCCACAGTCAAATTGGGCCCTTCTGGTGTTGATTCCCAGGTGGGTGGGCTTGTGGACGTTCTAGGACCCTGTGGGTCTCTCCAATGAGCTCTTCTGTGAGGCTGGGAGTTTCTCCTGCTGCTGTGCCTCAACCCCCACAGGTGTTTTCAATTGGAGGCTTTGGGGCTTTATTTCTCCGCACTGGAACTCTGGGTTGCATGGTCTGTCTCACTCTCCAGTTGTTCCTCCTGGTTTATTCGCTCGTGGGTGTGGGACCCCCCAGTCCGCCAGCTGCTACCTGGCCGAGAGTCCTCTCCACCTTGTTTTCCATCTCCACCCCTCCTACCATTCTGGGTGAGTGTTTCTTCTTTAACTCCTTGGTTGTCAGACTTCCATACAGTTTGATTTTCTGGCAGTTCTGGTTGTTTTTTGTTTTTAAATATGTTGTTGTCCTTCTTTTGGTTGTGCGAGGAAGCACAGTGTATCTACTTATGCCTCCATCTTGGCTGGAAGTCCAGATTGTTCTTAATTTCAATGTTTCTGGTTATATTTTGTTTGCTTTTGTCTTTTGTTGATTATGTTCCAGTTAAAGGTGAGAGCATATGGTATTTGTCCCTCACCTCCTGACTTATTTCACATAGTGTAATGCTCTTCAGTTCCATCCATGCTGTCACAAAGGGTAATTGCACGAACTGTTGAGAGTACAAAGATGAATTATATAGAGCTTAGTGCCTTACAAGGGTGATGGTTGTGGTGGAAGCTAGAGATACCATAAAAACAGACTCAATTTTAAAAGTAGCACTTATGTGCCGAATAAGTGGAAGAGACCATAGAAATTTAGGTATGCCAGTGATTCCATTGAGATTAGATTTGTAAAGATTGGCTTCAGAAAATTGGATTTTGTCTTTGGCTTTAAGTATTGAGACATTCCTTTCCTTAGAATGGAAAACAGAGGATGTTTTGGGGAGAGATGTTCAGGTACGTCTTGGAAATAATGGGGAAAATTTATGTCTGAAGTGGAAAACATGTTTAAGGGAAAGCAGGAAAAACTATTAAAGAGATAATGAGTCTATTTTGTGAAGTACTTTGAATATATTTGTAATTGTGAGTTTTGGGACCATAATGGATCATACTTAAAACGGGGTCTTGAAAGTCACTCATCTTATATCCTACACTTCTTGCTAAACACCTGGATATTCTCTGTAGGTGCTATGTCTGGCGTTACCATATCTAGTAATTTTTATCCTGACACTGGATATTACTAACAATACAAGTCTGGATATTGCCAGAAGGATCTCTACTTTCCTGGAGAAAAGGTGGCCTTTTCTCCAGGAAAGTAGAAATGTTGGCTTTTCAGATGGCAACTTCTGGAATACATGAGGCCTAAAGGTGATCCAGTGTTTGGGCACCTGATTCGTTACAAAATGATCATAGAGCTCCAGTTCATACCATGGGTTTTCGCTTTTCCCTTTTGCTTCTATTAAGAAAAAATTCTTTAGGGAAACTTTCTGCCAGACTAGGAGCCACAGATGCTGAGCTTGTATGATAAAACATTGAGGCCCATAAGGATAAATTGGTGGCAGAAAAATTTGCTTGTTGAATTAATTAAATTAAATTTGCATTTTAAAATATTGTAATCATTTGATAAAAAGAAATATGTGCTTAGGGTATAATTAATAATATAATTTTGTTCCTGTTCTATTCACTCTTTTCTTACCTTCTCGCCTCCATGCTATGTTTAAGGACTGCCAATTCAGGGGAACAGCCTTTTATTCCCATAATTGAGAACCAACCTTAATTCCCATAAATGCATAAAGATTTCTGTTCCTGTTAATGCCAATAGATTTTTAGTCCCATTAAGGGAAACGGATCTTTATTTTCGTGAATGTTGTAGAATGAGATGGCTGGAACCTCACAGGTAATGAAGACCAGATGAGCTGATTAAGTGAACAAACCATAAAGAAAACAATTGATTTATGGTAATGATTTTTTGTTTTTCCAAAAAATTCTCTATAATTAATTTTTCTGCCACGGGAGTGATAGTGAAGGAACTTATAAAGAATGTGAATGTGTGTGTGTGTGTGTCTGTATTTCTGCTTTTAGGCTATGAATTCTATTATTTTATAGGATTACCTCATATACTTTGAACTCTCACTTACCTATAAAGCATATTGTTAAAGCTACAAAAATTGATCAACCACAATTTTTAACATAACAACTAGAGGAGGTAGAGTGCTTGATACGAAAACATCTTCACATTCTAAGGACAAATAAGAGCTTGTGTTAATCTTGTATCTAACCAAGGCTTGCAGTGTGATTGGGAAAAAAAATCTCAACAGGTGTGTAATATTTAACTCTATAGATATTTCTATAGATATTAATTGTCTCTCCTTATTTGTAATCAATTAATACAAACAAATTTATTGTAGTAAATGGCTCCCTAAATAATTGTGTACAAATTGATTTAAAAAAATTAATTATTATGTAAGTATACCAAAAAGAATTTCCCATTAAAATATTACGGGTTTTTTTCCATAATTAACTTTTTCAATATTGCAAATAACCTTTACATATATAAAATATAAACTGTATTTAGTAAGTCTGAATTTTTAAAATATTAAGATCTCTTAAAATTGGTCAAGTGTGCAACTTCCTTCCATTGGAATTAATAAAAGCCATGTCTATAATTTCTTTGAAATGACAACAGGAGCATCCTTATTGGTGAGCTGAGAGAATATAATGGGTCTTCAGGCCATTAAAACAAATCAAAATTAAACAGATTGGTCATTCATAAAGATGTTCACTTTTATGTAAACACATTCAATTATTTACAGGAGTTTTCACTTTAAATAACAAAAATTGAATGGTGTGAGGCAGAGGCTCTAGAAGTACAACTATAAAACACAGTTCAAAAAATCAAATGGACAAGATAAATCCATGATGTCATTGGACTGAATTTTTATTTTTATTTCTTGAGTTTGGCTTATATATTTTATATATTTTTATATTTTATTGATTATGCTATTATAGTTGTCCTAATTTTTCCTCCTTTGCCTCCTCTCCACCCAGCACCCCCTACTCCCTCAGGCAATCCCTCCACCATAGTTTATGTCCATGGGTCATGTGTATAACTTCTTTGGCTACTCCATTTCCTGTGTTGTATTTTACATCCCCCTGGCTTCTCTGTAACTACCTATTTGTATTTCTTAATCTCCTCACCTCCTCACCCATCTGGCAACCATCAAAATGCTCTCTGTATCTATGATTCGGTCTCTGTTCTTCTCTTTTGCTTAGTATGATTTTTAGATTCAGTTGTTTATAGATATGCGTATTTTGCCATTTTATTGTTCATGGATTTGATCTTCTTTTTTTTTCATGCAATAATGGCTTGGTGATGATGAACTCTTTTAGCTTTTTCTGGTCTGGGAAGCTCTTCATCTGCCCTTTTATTCTAAATGATAGTTTGCTGGGTAGAGCAGTCTTGGCTGTAGGTCCCTGTTTTTCATGACTTTGAATACTTCTTGCCAGTCCCTTCTAGCCTGCAAAGTTTCTTTTGAGAAGTCAGCTGACAGTCTTATGGGAACTCCTCTGTAGGTAACTAACTTCTTTTCTTTGGCTGCTTTTGAGTCCTTCTTTATCTTTGACCTTTTGTATTTTAATTATGATGTGCCTTGGAGTGGGCCTCTTTGCATCCGTTTTGTTTGGGACTCTCTGTGCTTCCTGAACTTGCATGTCTATTTCCTTCACCAAATTAGGGAAATTTTCTTTCATTATTTTTTTCAAATAGATTTCCAATTTCTTGCTCTTTCTCTTCTCCTTCTGGTACTCCTGTATGCAAATGTTGGACCTCTTGAAGTTGTCCCAGAGGCTATTTATACTATCCTCAGTTTTTTGGATTCTTTTTTCTTCTTCTTGTTCTGATTGGTTATTTTCTGATTGCTTCCTTGTGTTCCAAATCATTGATTTGATTCTCGGCTTCATCCATTTTACTGTTATTTCCCTGTAAATTGTTCTTTATTTCAGTTATTTTCAGTCCTTCATTTCTGACTGGATCTTTTTAATGCTGCTGAGGCCCTCACTAAGTTCCTTGAGCATCCTTATAACCAGTGTTTTGAACTCTGCATCTGATAGATTGCTTATCTGCATTTTGTTTAGCTCTTTTTCTGAAGTTTTGATCTGTTCTCTCATTTGGGCCATGTTTCTTTGTCTCCTTGTTTTGGCTGCCTCCCTGTGTTTGTTTGTATGTATTAGGTAGAGCTGCTTTGACTCCCTGACTTGCCAGCGTGGCCTATGAAGTAGGTGTCCTATAGGGTCCAGTGGCATAGCCTTCCCTATCACCCAGGCTGGGTACTTGAGGTGCACCCTTCATGTGGGCTGAGTACAACCTTCTCTTTTAGTTGAGCCTTGGTTGTTGTTGGCAGATCAATGGGAGGAATTTACCCAGGCTAGTCAGCTGCAAGTACTGGCTGTGACCACTGACCATCAACCTCTGCCCTCCATGGAGGATCAGCTGTGCAGGGGCAGGGTGGTGGTGCTCCAATGTGGTTTGCAGCTGTCCACTGGGTTCGCTGGCTCTGAGGTTTCCTGGGTGGTGCAGGCCAAGATAAACTCCCACCTGTGTTTTGCTCAGGGCCAACCTGCCTGAACTATAAAGCAATCTGAGATGGCTGTTACTTGTGCTGAGCTTGGAGATTCCCAGGCAAAGCAAAGCTGTGAATCTAGGCTGGCTGCTGCTAGTCCCAGGCCTGGGGCTCCCTGAAGCCAGCTGTTGCTTGTTTGATAGGATTAAGGAAGTGGTGAGGCAGGAGCCTAGGCCAGCCATTCATATGGAAAAGCAGCTTGGGTGGGCCCCTAAATTGGGTGGGGTGGAGTCTCTGTGATCTTCAAGATGGGTCAAACAGTATTAGCCAGGTTGATGGAGTCTCAGATATGGCACCAGCCTGCTGGCTCTGTGGGTGTGTGAGAGGAGGGTTTAGAAAAGGGGCATTGGCCTCTGCTCACCTTGAAGCCAGATGCTTCAGTTTCTCCCTGTATGCCACTGGTGCCTTTCTAGCTGCTATCCTGGTGCTCAGTGGTAGTAACTCTGAGTAAGTGACTCTGAGTGTGGGTTCTTTAAGAGGAATTACTTGGGACTCCAGAAGTTTTTTCTACCAACTCAATTCCCACTGGTTTTTGCAGCCAGAAGTGTGGGGACTTATCTTCCTGGCACTGGAGCCCTGGGCTGGAGGGCCTGGTGTGGGGGTGGGACTCCTCACTCCTGAGATATCCCTCCCAAACTTATCTGTCACACATGGGTGAGGGACCAGCCAGTTCCACGTCTGTGCCCCACCTACCAGTCTGGATGGATGTGGTTTTTTTAATTCTGTAGTTGTCAGACTTCCATTCAACTTAATTTCTGATGATTCTGAGTGATGGTTGTTCTATATTTTAGTTGTAATTTTGATATGATTGTGTGAAGAGATGAGCCATGTCTTCCTATGCACCATCTTGACCAAAAGTTGGACTGAATTTTTAAGAAATGATTGGAAAAATACGTAAGTTATTTTAATTTCTATTCCTTCAAAAATCACTTATTGAACATGGATTGTTATTTATATCTGTATTTTTAATCTGCCTCTTCCCAACATGCATGTGTCAACAGGGTGGAGTGGTAGATCTCATTATATTGATGTAAAATGGAAAGAACTGACCAGTGGTAAATTTAAACCGAGCTCATATATTACCTTTGGTCTTGGAGCAGAAAAAAGTTATTTTATACTAAATGGTCATTTGTCCCTACATATTCCTTAGATAATAGAGAATAGTAATTTTTAAGTCATGTCTCTTTGAGAGTATAAAAGAATTTCCCTTTTTGCAAAGCAAAATGGGAATTTTTTATCAAGAGGTGAAAAGCCAGGATGAGAATGCTTTAGAAAAGGAAACTAGGAAGTAAGGAATGAGAAAGAACCTTAGACATTATCTATTGACCAGCCCAGTTCCCTTGATGCACAGATGGGGAAAATGAGCCACTGGGAGAGGTGAGCACAGGTTTGTCGGCTTTTTTTCTCTTAACGTTTTATTGTAAAATATTTTCACATGGATAAAAGTAAAATGAATGGTTTTATTGTAAAATATTTTCACATGGATAAAAGTAAAATGAATGGCGTAGAACTCTGTTGTTCGGTGCGGCAATCACGGGCCGCACGTGGCACAGAGCACATCAAACCTGTGTGGCGTCACACTGATATGGTACTACTTTGGATTTATGGAATTAAATAAAAACGATTTTAAAATAAATTTCACCTATTTCTCTTTACCTTTTTAAATGTGGTACCAGAAAATTTGAAACGATATGTATGGCCCACACTGTGTTTTTATTCGGTAGTGCTGTCCCCGAATCCCGTTTCTACGGTCGCCAACTCATGACTCGTCTTAGTTTGTTTATACCTCAGGCACTGTAGAACCACCTGTGGTCACACAGGTAACTGGTTGCAGATTTGCATGGAACACCTGCTCGTTGGCTATTACCTTTTCTACCACTGTACTTTTAAATTGAAGTCTTTTGTGTGTACCAATTTTACTATCGCCCAATTATGTAAGATTATATTTCTGAGGGTTACTGATTTTGACAAGTTAATAATGCATTCATTTATTTCCCTTATTATTTTAATTTAATTGAAATTAAATTTTTGGAGCAAATGCTCCATTTACTTTACTAAGTAAGAGTATCGTTTGTAAATAAAATGGGATTTGTAACTCATTGTTATTTCTTCTAAAATTCTGATCACCAAAGGACAGCAAAGGAGTTAGTACTGTCTTGGTTCTTATTTACATGCAAAGTTTCATTATTCTCTTAAAGCAGATGTTTAAAAAGCAGAATTGCCCAATAATAAACATCTCCATTGAATACTGACCATGTAAAAAAGCTCAGAGAGTGTGTATGTGCAAGCTGCACACAATGTCATTCAGGAGGTTAGTAGCCTTGGGATGGGAAGAGAGAGGAAGAAACATAATTCTGTCTTTAGATGTAATGGACCTGAATTGTCAGGGAGAGTCCAAAGCAGAAGTGTCTAGACACCCCTCCTCTTAAAAGGCCAGAGGTACTGTCTTATCCCTCCTGGGTTTTCCATCTCTGCCCTGTACATTTTAAACTGCCTTTGAACTGTCCTAATTTGAATGTGCCATTTGTTTCCCGTGGGATCCTGAAAGTGTATGAGGATTTCCAACCTGGTCTTTCATGTTAGAATTCTAGTCTGACCCTGGATACTTCAGCAGTTTCACCTCAGTAACTGAATTTCTACTTGGAACAGAAAATGACAGGTTACTGGAGGCTCTGAGACATTGATCAAAGGCTACGGAACAAGGGTTTTCTCACATTCCTTTCTACCTAAATAATAAAATGTATGCTTCACTGGAATGAAATATAGAGCTGACATTCCAGAATATACTTGAAAACTGAACAATTCTTCAAGGTATACTTGCAATTAAACTAAGAAATGAAGTGGCAGCTGCAGCCCTAAAGTCTGTACATTTGGACTTGACTTTAAATTGACACCACAGACACATTTGGCCTCATGTCACTGGCAACAGCATTAAGTCCTAGAGCACTTAAGAGCTTCAGGTTTCTAATAAGCATTTTCTTCAAAGCAGAGATTTGATTTGCTCTGTGATTTTTGTCAAGTGCATATCATATCAAAGGATAAGTGTTTGCCAAAGCCTTTTTTCAGCCACAAAAAGGGGAGTTTTGTTTGAAGAAAGGCAAATTGCACTGACTGGCTCCCACTGGGAAGATGAAAGGAATGACTGGATTTCCTGTTACTCTGTTGTTGTTTGTACCCCTCAAATATTTTAATCAACATGAAAGAACTTGCTGCACTGTGAGAGCCTGCGATCTGAGAAAGCCACTTAGAGGCCACCAAATAGATTCACAGCTAATAAACTTGTGTTTGTCCCTGGTGTCAAAGACCAGATTTATGGAAGATGATTAATAAGGGCCAGAACGCTAGGCATGGGACGATGGTCAGGAGATTATTTTCAAAATGGATTTCCCATTGCAGATTGTTGACATGCATTATGTACCTTTCAAGAAACAATGAGATAGCTTATAAAGGCTGATTTTGGTCTCATTACAATGTAGCATTGAGACATGATTTTGATATAAACTGTAAATTCTAAATAGGCACATGGTCTAGTGAATCAAGAATAATAATTTCAAATTGAAAATTTAAAATACTTTATTAAATTATATTTTGTAGTATAAAAGGGATCATCTTATTTCTCTGGAGTATTTTCTTGTTAAATGCTTGTAGCAATTTATAAATACATAAATTGTATTAATATATTATATAAATATCTATACATAGAAATATATATACCATACATGCAAATATATGTATATTATATAAAACAGGACCTCAATACATGTTTGTTCAAGGAACGAATGATTGGATAGTTCATTACATCATTACAGTGATGTGATGATGCTTGTGCCCTAAATAAAGAAATTAACTGCATAGGATATTCTTATTCAAGTGGAGCAAGTCTCAATTTCCTTATTGTCAGTGCTTAAGGCAAGACAGGAAATACGGCACTAAACATGTTCTCCCAAGAGGCTGAAATCTGCATCCCTTTACAATGGCACAAAAAGGAAGAACATCATTCCTAGTCTATTTCTTTTTGTTTGAGGCCCATCTTTTCATGTTCTTATTTCTTTATACCTTTTTGTTCTGTATTCTGTACTTTTTTCCTCATGTGCTTTAAAAACTACACAAGCAGTTAATTTAATCATATTTCTCAGTTTATGGAACATATTCAACATTGCTCTGAACAATATCCTTCCTTATTTCATTTATTGGTGTATTTATTCCTATTTTCATCCCTTTCCCCACAAAGGCAACCATAATTATATTTTCTGTTCTTATATTTTTATAAAATGTATGTTGGTATTTCATATGCATTTATTTTTTTAATTCTCACTCAAGGACATGCTTATTGACTTCAAGTACATGCCCCAACTGGGGACCGAACCCACAACCTCGGTATGTGCCCTGATTGGGAATTGAACCTGTAACCTTTCTGTTTACGGGACAATACTCCAACCAACTGAACCATAACAGCCAGGGCACATCTATTTTTTAATTTATATAAATGATACTGGAATAGATCTTATCTATGTCTTACCATTTTCACTCACAGAAATGTTTTAAGACTTCTTTGTGGCTTTGTGTAATATGGTCCCTATGTATGCATGCACCATGTGTTACCTGTCCATTTCCTCGGTAGCGTCACCCATGACATCTGTATGTAGCCTTCTGTGCCGTGTACAAAGCTGTGTGATCCTTGGAGCTAGGGGAGGAACTCTTTGATATGAATGAGGTTGCTGAGCGTTAGGTTATATACATGTAAATCTTTAATGTAAATATGTTATCATGTTACTCTCTGAATGTCTGTATCAGTTCACATTCCTCCTACCTGCAGTTACTGAGGGTTTTCGTATTCCCACAAGTTTGCCAATGCTTGGCATTATCTAGCTCGCTACCTTTTGTTGGTTGGGTGTGAAATTATATTTTATTGTTTTAATGCTCATTTTTTTCAGTGAGTTTGAACACTTCATATGTTAGCTGGCTGTTTAAACCACCTTCTCTGTAAGTTGCTGGAACACAGACTTTGCTCAGTTTTCATTTGGGATTTATCTGTTTTCCTTTGTGATTTTCTCAGTATAATCTGTGTTTTAGAACTTTGATAGTTTTACACATTGAAATTTTCCAGTCTTCCGGTTTTCTCTGATACTTGTTTATGATGTCCTTTCTTGAAGAAAATCCTCTAGTCCTATGTAATAAGTTGTGCCTATTTTTTTTTTTTTTTTTTTTTTGTGTGTGTGTGTGTGTGTGTGGTTTTGGAGTTTGTTTAATCAGTCATTCTCTACCAATATGTCCCCAAATTATTCTTCCATATAACCTACTATTAACTACATAGTTTTACATTACATATTTGAGTCCTTAATATACCTGGAGTCTACATTTATACGCTGCGTGGATGGAGATTGCTTCAGACTGAATATTTGTGTCCCTCTACCCCCACCACCCAATTCAGACTTTGGCATCCTAACCCCTAATGTAATGATATTAAGAATTGGAACCTTTGGGGGTTAACTCATGAAGGTGGAGCCCCCATGAATGGGATTTGTGCCCTTATAAAAGAGAATCTAAAGATCTCCTTCACCTTTTTCATCCTGTGGAGACATAGTAAAAAGATAGTTGTCTAGAAACCAGAAGGCCTCCAGAAGTTTGAGAAATAAGTTTCTGTTGTTTACAAGCCACCCAGTCTACCGTCTATTAGGGTAGCTTGATGGGATGAACGCAGAGATCCAGTCTTATTTTTCTCCATGTAGTACATTTCCCCCAATTCCATCTATTAAGCAGTCTGCTGCTTTCCCATTGATTGTGCTGCTGCCGTTATCACATATATCTGTTTACAAGTCTGTGTCTGAGCTTTCTGTTTTTCTTTCACGGGACCATTGTCTGTTCTTGTGCCAATAACATCCTGCAGTATTCTTTCTCTCTTTCTCTCTTTCTCCCTTTCTCCCTTTCTCCCTTTCTCCCTTTCTCCCTTTCTTTCTTTCTTTCTTTCTTTCTTTCTTTCTTTCTTTCTTTCTTTCTTTCTTTCTTTCTTTCTTTCTCTCTCTCTCTCTCTCTCTCTCTCCCTC
>VMDR010017483.1:0-20061 GCA_007922815.1 Macrotus californicus
TGACCCATGGAGATGAACTAAAGAGGGGGAATGTGGGGGGGAAGGGGTGTACAGGATGGCGGGGTGGGGGGAGATGGGACAACTGTAATAGTATAATCAATAAAATATATTTAAAAAAAAAGTAAAACCTAAACAAAAATAAGAAATTAAAAATGTTTACACAGATACCCAGCTTTATATGCTTTGAGGGGGAGGATGATAGTAGGCCTGTTGTGAACATTTACATGTCTTTACTCACTTAATCTTCAGCCTGTGTAAGATGTGTCCTTCCATTGCCCTGTTTTGACATTGGAGGTACAGAAAAAGCAAGGTCACACAGTAAGCAGCGAGGACAAGTGAGCCATTTCAGGTGTGCTATGTAAAGGGAATCATGCCACGCGTAACTTTTCGGGAGTTGGTTTTCGGTCAGTGTTATTCCTTGGGTGTTCCTTAGGTGCTCATGTGTCTGTGTTTCCTCCCCTTTGTTGTAGGTGACCCTAAGATTGACTGTTCACGTGCTGAGAGAGCTTGGGGTTGTTTCAGGTGTTTGCTGGCAATGAATAACGCTATGGACTTTGTTACAGGTTTTGCATAACTGTAGATTTTCATTTCTCTGGGATAAATGCCTAGTCTGTATTTTTTACTGTTACATTGTGATGTCTTCCTACCTTCATCTATCCTGAAGGTTCTTCATCGACCCAACACAGTATTTAAAAAAGAAACCTACAGATGTTAACAAAACAACTTTATTGTTGTACCTTAACATTAGCTTGTATGCCATTTGCACTTATGTATTCCAATTGAAAATATCTATAGCCACCTATGAAGATACTGTGAGGTTGACTTATTTGACATCTCCCTTTTATTTTTCAAGTGATGGTCAAAAAATGAGCAAACGAAAGAAGAACTATCCAGACCCACTTTCGATCATCCATAAATACGGTGCTGATGCCCTCAGGTATATACCGGTCGGTGCTCTGCCTTCTGTGTGTTTGCCATTTCTTATGTAGGCACCGCTCACCTCTCGTTCTGTTCATCATATTCCGTACATTTGGTTTGTGATTGGCTTTTTAAATGTATCTCTGTTTTAGCAGGAGTTAAATTTGTATGATGTTGACTTAAGCCCCCTTCCCCTAGCCAAGGTGTTTTATTAAATAATAATGCCATTTCCAAATCTATAAATCTTTCAGAGGGCAAGGACGTCTCTCTAAATTTTCCCATCTTGTTGGTGTTACATCATTCTATTTTCTCCTTACTCTCCAAAAGAGTCGTGGGGTATGTTTGTGCTAGAGCAAATAAAAACTAATATTGAAAAGCTTTTAGGGAATGTGACCTGCTGTATAGAATAGTCGTAGTCATGAACATCGAGGGTTCAGGTTCAAAGCCTCTCTGTCCGGCTCCTTGTGAGTCTCTGGTGCCCACAGCATGTGTCCTGGCTGCTTCCTCTTGGTTCTACTGCACCCACCACTGATGGCCTGAGCTGAGACCAGCACAGGGCGTGCCTCTAAGTTGGTCCAGTGCCACATTTTGTTGTGGGGGCTACATCTCCTTTTATAATTTGCCAGGTCTCTCATATGTAAAAGTAAGAGCTTTGTTAGTTTTATATAGATCATGAGAAGACTACTCATAATTACCCCCTTTTTAGAAGAAATGACCATTTCTTCTGGTGTTGCCCTATCAAAATGTCACATGGTAATTGGTACCATCTACATTTCTTTTTTGTGTATATTTTCTTTTCCAGACTGTATCTAATTAACTCCCCTGTGGTAAGAGCAGAAAACCTCCGCTTTAAAGAGGAAGGTGTGCGTGATGTCCTGAAGGACGTGCTGCTTCCTTGGTACAACGCCTATCGCTTCTTCATCCAGAACGTCCTAAGGCTGCAGAAGGTGTGGGCCGAGGTGCTGTGGTTTGAGCTGGGTGTGGGCCAAGCTGCCTTCCCAGCTGTGTTAAGCTGGGTTTGCTCAGGCCCTATGGGTGAAAGCTCAGACACACTTGGGAATCCATAGATGAAGGTATCTGGGGTCCTTGCTGGGCCAGGAGCATGGGTTGGAGCTAAGCCATCTGGGCAGCCTCACCTATACAGACATAGGAGCCTCATCTCTAGAAGACTTGCATCGAATATACATTTAGCCACTTCCCCTCCCCTCATGGAACCAGTAGGGATGGCATGGTGGAGCCAGTGAAGAGTCGGCTGCTGTCTGAGATTGAATGTCCGGTAAAGGCTGCTGGAAATGGGTGGTCAGGGAAGGCCCTTTCATGTGGGCATTTGGGCTGAGACTCTGCATGTAAGAGAAATTCTCATTGGGTTGTTAGGATTTAAAGTAATGATTGTGATGTATGGATGTATTGGAAAGTTTCATCCTAGCAGTTACCTGTTGCCCACGAGGCATTCTCTGAGAAGCCACCTCCCCTGTCCCACTGACTGCCCTCGGGCCAGCAGGCTCCATTACACATGTGCCTGTCTGTGCTTTTAGTGCTCCACATGGGGTCAGGGCCCAGATACCGTTCATCTTTGTACCTCAAGCACCTTATAGGTAGAATTGCTTAGTAAATTACTGTAGACTAAATATGTGATGTTATTCTTTCCTGAGAAACTGGTTGGAAAGCTGAGCTTTGATCACCACACTCCAGCAGTCGGGTCACTTGCTTCCTGCTGCCTCTGGCTTATCTAGATCTGCTAATGAACCTTCTGGGAGGGATTTTTCCTGTGGTTTGAGAAAAGGCAGTTACCTTTCCCAGACCCCTAGTGTTCCCAGCTTTTCATTCCTACCACCTCTTTGGGCCAACAGTCCGCTTTACAGGCCGCTGCTGGTCTGGAGCCTCATCTGGGCATGGCAGCAAGATATCAGCTCTGCCCTCAGGAGCTTACATCAGGGCAGGGATCAGCATGGCCACTGCACTGCCCCTGGTGGCAATGCTGTGTGAGGAGGGATAGGTGAGGTTCTTCAGGATTGAGGAAGATTTTTCAAAGGAAAAAGAATGGGTGAAATAGAGCATTCCAGGTAAAATGAGTAAAAACTGAGACACTGATTCCTAGGGCTCATTTTCATTTATACTGAGTTGTCTAGAGATTGCCAGTTTTTCTGTCTTTCCTTCCTCACATTTAAAGTAACTAAACCCCATACTTATTGACAAGATTTTGGAATACTTCTCAATTCCTAATCATTCTTTGGTGCAGAGGAATAGTTTTTTTCCCAAAATTCTCCTTATTTCACTCAAAAATATAATTCACTAATTGAGGACTTAATGTCCCAAATGTAGAGTTTATCCTGAAACTGTTACTGAGAATTAGAAGTGTAGATTGCCAGTAGGTCTGGAATTTGGGGGGAGGGCGGGATGTGGCTATTAATTTCAGTTTAAGTGCTTTAAAGTGTTCGCTGCTTTATATGAATTTCCCCCAAGCATGCAGAATGTTACAACAATTGTCGATTCCTAGGAGGAAAAAATGGAATTCCTCTACAATGAGAACACGATTAAAGAAAGTGCCAACATCACAGACCGATGGATCCTGTCCTTCATGCAGTCACTCATTGCATTCTTTGAGACCGAAATGACAGGTGTGTCTTTCTTTAGCTGTCCTCCCAGAACTAAAGACTCTTCTCTATGATTGCCCTTTAGATACTACTTTTTACATATAAACACAGAGTAGATTTTGTAGAAATTTTAAGAGATACAGAACAGACAGAGCAGTAGATAAATACTTGTTTTTTTTAACACTCAAATATAATTTTGTTAAGGCTTGTTAGTTGTAGAAAGGTACTAGCCCAAGGCCCAGGGAATTGTCTCAGGGGATGTCCAGGGACCTTATTTCTCCACCGGCACCACATGGGCCCATGGAATCATAGGGCTCAGTGCTGGATGGTTCTACTACCTTTTCTCTGGGGGAGCATTGCCTGGTCTATGAACCTCAGTTCCTTTCTCTGAAAAATACCTTGTCAGGGCTATTATAAGGCTCAGATAGAGATCATGTACAAGTAGCTGGCAGATAACAGGTTCTCAAAAAGTAGTAATTGTTAATAGTTCATTTTTTATTTATTTTCAGGTCTGCTTAATTAAATTAGTCCTTGAACAGTCTAGAAAAATTAGGAAGTACAGAAAAACAATAATGAAGTAGACATTTCTCTATATTTCTGTTTCCTAACAACATGAATTTGGTTTTATACAGAGATTGGGAAGGTAGATTATGATGGTTTTCTCGAAGTTGGAGATAGAATAATCGTAAGTCAGGGAGAAATTTTCCAGAAATTATTGACTGATGACTGAGATGGGGATTCATTTTTCACACCTCGAGCAAGTTTGACCTGCTTCCCTCGGCACCCTGTGGTTGCCAGGTCCTGCTGTGCAGGTGCTGTGCTCATCAGTTTGAGGGGCAGAGCCAGCCTTCATTGCAGACACAGGTCTGCCTCTCCTCCGCTGGAATAGGTGCCCCTGCACTTGGAACACTAGGGTAGTTAGTCCAGGAATTTCCGTGTGTTTATCAGTCAGCCTGAAGGACTGTATCCACCCCTTACACAAACGTAACTAAGATCATAGGACTGTCAAGCTTTTGGAGATACTGTGGTTTCGGTTCCCGGCTACCACAAAACAAATACCAGTAAAGAGAATATCCCCATACAGCGAGCCACATGAATGTTTTGGTTTCACAGTGGGTATAGGTGTTATGTTTACACTAAGTCTGCAAAAGTATTGTGTCTAAAACAATGCACACACTTACATTACCCATCATCTGAGCCTTCACTAGTCTCTTTGCTGGTGGAGGTTCTTTCCTTGATCTTGGTGTGTGCTGACTGATCACGGTGATGGTTGCTGAAGGTTCTGGTGGCTGTGGCAGCTCCTTGATATTAGACATCAGTGAAGTTTGCTGTATCAGTTGGCTCTTCCTTTCACACACAGTGGTCCTGTGTGAGAGCATTTTATACCCTCAGTGGAACTTCTTTCAGAACTGGAGTCAGTCTCAAATCCTGCCGCTGTTTTATCAAGTTTACTTGACATTCTAAATCCTTTGTTGTCATTTCAGCAATCTGCACAGCGCCTTCACTGGGAGTAGTTGTGCAACTCTTCTTTCACCGGAACACTTACGGGCCATTGTGGGTTTATTAATTGGCCTAATTTCAATGTCGTTGTGTCTTAGGGAGTACGGAGGCCTGAGGAGTAGAAGAGGAATGAGGGAATGGTCAGTCAGTAGAGCAGTTGGAACACTCATTTATCAATTAAGTTTATAATCTTGTTGGAATGATTCATGGTAACCCCAAAGCAATTATAATAGTAACAAAGATCATAGCTCACTATTACAAGTATAATAATGAAAAAGTTTGAAATATTGCAAGAGTTACCGAAATGAAACAAAAACAGAATGAGCAAATGATGTTGGCTGGGAAAATGGTGCCAGTAGATTTGCAAGGTTGCCAGAAATCTTCAATTTGTAAAAGAAAAAAAAAATCAAAAGAAGAAAAAACACCAAATATCTTTCAACCACAATAAAGCAAAGTACAATGAAATGAATTGCCCCTGTATTTCGCCATAGAAATCTGTTCTGTTCTGTTCATAGCTCCTGCTGTCTCCATGGCAGCACGAAGGGTTTTTGGCCTGTGTGGTTCTCTGTGGTGTGGCTGGGCTGTGCGTTGTGCAAGACTGAACAGCAAGCATCGCTGGTTTCCCTTGCCAGCCAGCACACACCTCCTCAGTTGTGACAGCCAGAATGTCTCTCCAGACGTTGCCAGTGTCCCCTGTGGGACAAAGTTGCTCTGGTTGAGAAACACTGGCCTGTGTTACGCCTCTTAACATCTCATTAGACCTTTTTGTGTCAGTCTTAGTTGAGGTACAGAGCCTCACAGAAAAGAAAGTTCATCTTTTGTGGTGCTGCAACACTGCATAGCTCCTGGGAACAGGCATCCTGGAGCCATGTGATGGGCAGTGTTGGCCTTTCAGCCACACACACACGGGGTTCACATTTTTATCACTGACAGTAGCTCACAGGATGGTGTGTGTGCATTCGTAGGCACTTGGTGATCGTACGGTATGTCCTCAGTAAAGTAAATGAGCCATTGTGATTGCTTCCCTTTGGTTCTTTCTGTCCTTAACAAGCTTGGCAGCCCTTGGGTGTCAGGGCAACTTGTCCTTATGTCCATCCTTTCCTCAGCTACCCCAAATGCTTAGTATATTCTTGCTGCCTGATTGATTGGTCTTACTTTTAGCCTATAGGCTCTATACTGTGGTACCTCGCCTGGTCAAGTTTGTTGATATTCTCACCAATTGGTATGTCAGAATGAACCGCCGAAGATTAAAGGTAAGTCCAGTCTGTTCTTCAGAAGATCAAAGCATGTAGGAAGTCTTAAAATATATACAGCCAAGTGCTCTGTTTTCGAAGCAATCTTTTTCTTTTTACATTGCGTATTAGCTGTATTTATTACCATTTGATGGATGGGGACCTGTAAGTTTTAAAAGTCATGGTGTGTGTTTTCAAAACACGATTACGGACATGTCATATTGGAAGGAGTCTCAGGACTATGTGGGACTCATCTGAGCAGATCTCTTAGCACACAAAATAAAGTTATGTAAATGTTCTTTTACTTTTTTTAAATATATTTTATTGATTGTGCTATTACACTTGTCCCTTCTTTTTCTCCCGGTTATTCCCCTCTACCTAGCATCCCCCTGCTCCCACCATCATTCCCATCATTCCCCACCTTAGTTCATGTCCATGGCTTGTACGTAACAAGTTCTTTGGTTTCTCCATTTCTCATATTAATCTTAACCTCCCCCTGTGTATTTTGTACCTACCGTTTATGCTTCTAACCCATACCTTTTCTCTCATTTTCCCCCTTGACCCTCCCCACAGATAACCCTCCATGTGATCTCCATTTCTGTAATTCTGTCCCTGTTCTAGTTGTTGCTTAGTTAGTTTTTGTTTTTATTTTTAGGTTCAGTTATTGATAGTTGTGAGTTTATTGTCATTTTACTGTTCGTAGTTTTGCACATCATCTTTTTCTTAGATAAGTAGAGGGCTTGGTGATGATGAACTCCTTTAACTTGACCTTATCTGGGAAGCACTTTATCTGCCCTCCCCTTCTAAATGATAGCTTTGCTGGATAGAGTCATCTTGGATGTAGCTCCTTTCATTTCATGACTTTGAATTCTTCTTTCCAGCCCCTTCTTGCCTGCAAGATTTCTTTTGAGAAATCAGCTGATAGTCTTATGGAAACTCCTTTGTAGGTAACTCTGCTTTTCTCTGGCTCCTTTTAAGATTCTCTCCTTCTCTTTAATCAAGTTTTCTATTTCTTACTCTTCCTCTCCTCCTACTGGCACCCCTATAATTCAGATGTTGGAATATGTAAAATTGTCCCAGAGGTTCCTAAGCCTTTCCTCATTGTTTTGAATTCTTGTTTCTTCATTCTGTTCCAGTTGAATGTTTATTTCTTCCTTCTGCTCCAAATTGTTGATTTAAGTCCCAGTTTCCTTCCCATCACTGTTGGCTCCCTGTACATTTTCCCTTATTTCACTTTTCATAGCCTTCACTTTTTCCTCTAGTTTCCAACCATACTCTCCCATATCTGTGAGCACCTTAATTACCAGTGTTTTGAACTCTGCATCTGATAGTTTGGCGATATCTCTTCATTGCTTAGTTGTATTTTTGAGCTTTGATCTGTTCTTTCATTAGGGCCATATTTTTTGTCTCATTGCACCTGTTACATAGTAAAGGGCGCAGCCTTAGGTATTGGCCCGGGCAGAGCAGCCCACAGTGCGGCTGCTTGTTGCTGTTTGTGGGGGAGGTTCAGAGAGGAAACAGTGCTGCTTGCTAGGTTCTGCTCTCTGCCAGCTTTCAGTCACTTCCTCTGCTACCCACAAGCTATTGGGCCCTTCTGGTGCTGATTCCCAGGTGGGTGGGTTTGTGTACCTTTTAGAACCCTGTGGGTCTCTCCAGCAAACTCTCTTGTGAGGGTGGGAGTTTTCTCCTCGCACCTCAACCCCCACAGGTGTTTTCAGTCAGAGGTTTTGAGGTTTCATTTCCCTGCACTGGAACCCTGGGTTGTGTGGTCTGTCTCACTCCCCAGTTGTTCCACCCAGTCCGTCAGCCACTGCCTCACCTTCCCTGGTCCTTCATCCACTGCCTGGCTGCCAGTCCTCTGCCCGTCCTATGAGTCTGGATGAATGTGTCTTCTTTAACTCCCTGGTTATCGGACTTCCATACAGTTTGATTTTCTGGCAGTTCTGGTTAACTTCTTTTCTTTTTTCTTTTTTTTATTTGTTTCCTTCTTTCGGTTGTACGAGGAGGCAGTGTGTATCTACCTACTCCTCCATTTTGGCCAGAAGTCTAAAGTTATGTAAATATTTTCAAATTTTATATACGACTGG
The DNA here is from genome assembly GCA_007922815.1 of Macrotus californicus. Classification (NCBI taxonomy): domain Eukaryota; kingdom Metazoa; phylum Chordata; class Mammalia; order Chiroptera; family Phyllostomidae; genus Macrotus; species Macrotus californicus. The sequence goes on from VMDR010017483.1 coordinate 8,332, forward strand.
TGTCCAGAGGAGCTTCTACCTTTAAAGGGTCAGTTATTTATTGGCAGAACTCTTCTTTGAGCCTGTTGGGGATTTAGAATGAGTGAAGAATGGGTCCTGTCTCAAGGCTTAAGCCATACATAAACAGTGATTGTGCACGACAGGAAGTGAGGGTCGCTCATACTAAAGGTCAGTCAGAGACACCCATCAATTTTTCCTTCATATGTGTTATGATAAAAGCCCATAACAACAGTCATTCACTTTTGCTAAAGTAGTCACATGTATACACATATGTGTGTACACACACAAAATCTACAAGGACATGCGTCAAAATCTTTACAGTAGTTTTTCCTGGGTAACTTACTTATGGTTAAGTTTTCTAAAAATAATCTTTTGTTTTTTTCTGTAATGAATCAGTATAACTTTTTAAATACATGGTATATACATTTTTAATAAATAAGGAATGTTACCTAAAAGTACTTTAAGTTTTGTGTTGGCAACTCCTTCTGTCTATAGTGTGGGGATCCCACTGTCAGACTGCAGATTCTGTTGTTCGTCTTTACCTCTCAGTCACAGAGCCGTTCTCCTTCAGCCAGCCACAAGGTGGGAGGGGGGAGGGGCCCGTCCTGGCTCTCTGCACTGACCCCAGATCGTATGTGGTTGTGGTCATTTCTCCTGGCTGTCTCCTGTCAGTGCACTGTGGGCTCCCTTTGGATTGCCTGTAACAGTTCGCTGTGTTTCTTTTTTATTCACTAGGGTGAAAACGGGACAGAGGATTGTGTTATGGCCCTGGAGACCTTGTTTAGTGTTTTGTTTTCTCTCTGCAGACTTATGGTAAGATGCTTGGCCCCATGCTAGGGCTCTAGCCCTGTGGACCCTGTTGCTTCAGAGTCTCCTGTCTGTATCTGTTCTGTATTTGTTATACCAGAAATAGAAATCAAGTTTTACAACAACTTAGATCTCTCGTTCATTTTTGGAAATCTTACTAGCTTACATGTGTCGAGCAAGGAACATTAGTTTCAAAAGGTAGATTCTTTTTCTTTTCACCACTGACAGTACATTTCAGGTCATGGTTCTTGCAACTAGATTGAATCTCCACAATTCCCTTGAATGTCATTCCTCGTCTTCATGGGGATTCCTCTACCACTTGAAATATTAAATTATATACAAGTAAAGTTCTCTTTTAATTCTCATACCCTATTTCTGCTAGTCTATTGTAAATTATAAGCTACCTTCTGTATATTTTCTAAACATACACAGAATGAGAACCTGCTTTGTATCAGGTCCTGTACCTGGTTTAACACATCTGTCCTCACTTTTTTTTAATAAGATTTTATTTATCTTTTAAGAGAGGAGAAAGGAGGGATAAAAGGAAGGAATCAAACATCAATGTGTGGCTGACCCTTGTGCACCCCCTGTTGGGGACCTGGCCAGCAACCTAGACATGTGCCCTGACTGGGAATCAAACCAGCAACCTTTTGGTTTGCAGGCCAGCACCAAATCCACTGAGCCACACCAGCCAGGGCCTCACTCATTTTTATTCTGTGAAGCAGGTTGTGTTCCCTCAGTTTACAAATGAGGTTTCTGAGTTTTGGGGACATGGAGTCTTTTTTATATTGACTTTGCTGGTATGTGGTCAGTGACTCCTTTTTTTTTTTTTTAATTTATTTGGATGACATTGGTTAATAAAATTGTATAGGTTTTAAGTGTGGTTCTGTGACATATCATCTCTATGTTTTATATATGCCTGCTCTCCAAAGTCAGTTTTCTGTCTCCAGGTATTTGATACCCTTTAAACTTTACTACCCATTCTACCCCATTCCCTAGTAACAACTGTACTATTGTCTGTGTCTGTGAGTTTTTGTTTTTCTTGTTTGTTCATTTGCTGTTTTCAGTTTTATATCCCACATGTGAGTGACAGCATATGGTTCTAGCTTTTTCTGTCTGACTTATTTTGCTTTGCATGATATGCTCACGATCCATCCAGGTTGTCCCAAGTGGCAGTATTTCATTTTTTCTTACGGCTGATTAATATTTCATTGTATATACGTAGCACATCATCTGTATTCAACCATCTGTTGAAGGACACTTGGGTTGTTTTCGTGGTTTGGCCACCGTGAATAGTGCTGTGATGAAAACATGGGCATTTATCTTTGGGAATAAATGGTTTCAAATTTTTCGTGTAGATACCAAGAAGAGGAGTTGATGGGTCCTATGGTAACTCTGTTCTTAATTTTTAAAGGAACGTCCATGGTGCTTTCCATCATAGCTGTCCAAGTTTACATTCCTACCAGCAGTGAGTGAGGGTTCCTTTTTCTTCACAATCTCTCAAGAATGTGTCATCACTTGTCTTGGTGATAATAGCTATTCCTAAAGCTGTAAGATGGTATCTCATTGAAGTTTTGATTTGCATTTCCCTAATAACTAATGAAGTTGAGTGTCTTTTTATATATCTGTTGGCCATTTGTGGTCTTTGGAGAAGTGTCTGTTCAGGTTTCCTTTTTTTTAATGTAAGGTTTTATTTTTTATTTTTTTATTCAAGGTTTTATTTGTTTATTTTTAGACAGAGAAAGAGTAGAGAAACATCAGTGTGTGGTCTCCTCTTGCACGCCCCCAACTGGGAACCTGGCATGCAACGCAGTCATGTGCCCTGACTAGGAACTGAACTCACGACCCTTTGGTTCACAGGCCAGCACTCAAACCACTGAGCTATACCAGCCAGGGTCATATTTATTGATTGTTTCTAATAATTTTTGGTGGAGCCTTTGGGTTTTTCTATAGAAAGAATCATGTCATCTGAAAAAGTGACTCTTTCTTTCTTTCTCTTGCCTGACTGCCCTGGCTCTGACTTGCGGTGGTATGTTGGGTAAGAATGATGAGAGTGGACATCCTTGTCTTGTTCCTCATCTTCAAGGAAGAGCTCTCAGTTTTTCACCATCGAGTGTATAAACTGAGAGTTTGTCACATGTGGCCTTTATTATATTGAGGTAACTTTCCTCCACTCATTTTATTGAGTGTTTTAATTATAAGTGGACGTTGTTTCTTATCAGCATCCTTTTCTTATCTATTAATAAGATCACATGATTTTTATCCTTTATTTTGTTAATGCAGTGCATTCCATTGATCAATATGCATATGTTGAACCATCCTTGTGCCGTTGGGATGAACCCCAAGTTGATCGTGATGTATTATTTTTAAAGTGTTCTTGTATTCGATTTGCTAGTATTCATTTAGGGTTTTTGTGTCTGTCTTCATCAGAGATACTGGTGTGTAGTTTTCTTTTTTTGTTCTGCCTGTGTCAGGTTTTGCTAGCAGGGCCATGGTCTCATATGCATGGAAGTAGTGTCTCTTCATTTTTTTGGAAGGGTTTATGAAGGGTAAGTGTCAGATCTTTTCACGTTTGGTAGAATTGACTAGTGAAGCCATCTGGTCCTATACTTTTGCTTTTTAGGAGTTTTTTGTTTGTTTATTTTTCTTTTTTAAAATTTACGTATTACCTTTTTAGAGGGAGAGTGAGCAAGGACGAGAGGGGTGAGAAACATTGATCGGTTGCCTGTCATACTCGCCCCGACTGGAAGTCGAACCAGTGCTCTTGTGCGTTGTGGGACGACACGCAACTGAGCCACGCTGGCCAGGGCTTAGGATGTTTTCGATGGTTGTTTCAATTTTCTCACTCCTGTTCAGTCTTTCTAGATTTTCCAGTTCTTTGTGATTCAGCCTAGGAAGGGTATATATTCCTAAAACTTACCTGGTTTTCCAGATTATTGAATTTGGTGGCCTATAGTCTTTTAGAATGTTTTTTAATGACCCTTTGTGTTTTGGTGGTGTCAGTGGTAACTTCTTCCCTTTCATTTCCCATTTTGTTTACTAGGGTCTTTTCTCCTTTTCCCTTTGTGAGTCTAGCCATGGGTTTGTCAATTTAATTAATGTTTTCAAAGTACCAGCTCTTTGTTATATTAATTTTTATATAGTTTTTTTGTTCTTTCATTCAGTTCTACTCTAATTTTTATTATTTCCTTTTGCTGACTTTGGGCTACCTTTTTCTTCTTTTTCTAGTACTTTAAGATTAGTATTAGGTTGTTTTCTTACAATTTTTCTTTTTTCTTGAGATAAGCCAGTGCCTCATTTTTATTACAGAAATCTTTCAGGATGCTTTTGGTCCTCACCATACCCTTCTTTTGCTCCACAGTAAGTTCTTCTGGCCAAGTTGAAAATGAGGTCATTTCTCTTGTAGGGCATGTTTAGTCACCTCATGTCCACTTGTGTCCATATATCTTTGTCTTTCTTTAAAATGTATAGTTCCCATTTTCCCCTTTGAGATCAGTTAATGATGGCTGCATGTGAATGACATGATGTCCTCTGTCCTTTTATAGGCCCCCTACACACCTTTTCTTACTGAATTGATGTACCAGAATCTCAAGATGCTGATTGACCCCGTTTCTGTCCAGGACAAGGATACATGCAGCATCCACTACCTCATGCTGCCCCATGTTCGGTAAGAATCAAATACATGTAAGCCTCACTGGGCCATGGGAAGGGAAGTTGCCGAAGATGCCCTGGTGTGAGGGCCCCAGTCGCTTTGTGGCCTGGCTCTCACCTGAGCTTCTCCTCAGGTTACAGATGTGGGGGCAGGAGTGGGGATGCTCAGTGTGGAACCACCTGTAGTGCTGCATGCCTCTGCATATCTGGGGTTTGAGTGGGTCTGTTGCAGTCGCCTTGGGGAGCTGCTTGGTGTAGTGAGCTCAGGCTCACTGCCTGCTCCTTGCCATACTCTCAAGGCCAGCTCATGTTGTCCTTCCCCTGGTGCTCCACTGGGAGGCCTCACCACACCATCATATCTTCAACCTGACCCTCTTCCTTATTGAAGCATGCCTGTTATTTAGGATTTTTTTTCTTTTAAATCTAATGTCTTTTACATCCCTACCTCTGCTAATTAGAGAGGAATTAATTGACAAGAAAATCGAGAGTGCAGTTTCTAGAATGCAGTCTGTCATTGAACTTGGGCGAGTGATTCGAGACCGGAAAACTGTCCCAATAAAGGTTTGAGATTTTATTTATTTTACATTGCACAGTCCTAAATATTTATGTCTGAGTATTTTCTTAGTATAGAAAACTTCCAGCAATGGCATAAATTTTCATTTCCTTCTACAATAAGGGTATGAATGACTTAGTACTAGTTGAGCTTAATTAATTAGTCTTGGAAACTGGACATTCACATAAAACATTTAATGCTCTATACTTTCTGCAGTTTTGAGGATCAGCTGCTTAGTGAACTCTTTGTCTTTTCCTCCTAGTATCCTTTGAAAGAAATCGTGGTTATTCATCATGATCTGGAAGCTCTTAATGATATCAGGTCTTTGGAGAAGTATATCATTGAGGTAAGGCAGATGACACTTCTTTGGGTCTAAGCAGGATTCTTTCCTTGAGAAGATTATTTCTATTAGGACTCTTCAATGAACTACATTTTGAGTATATAATTTATGCTTTACATTGTGTATATCTTTATATACATAAATTTTATTATCCGTGAAATTTAACTCTCAAAATCATCATGAATTTTGACAGTGTTACTGTAATTCTTTAAAAAGTGATTTCAAGATCAGTGAATTTCCTTAACTTAGTTGGATCATTTATACCTTCATATACTTCTCTTCTTCATAGTACTTTGTAATAATTAACAAAACACTTTGTTCCTTCAAATTATATAAGTAAAAGTGAACACATTTGTTGTAAACAGTTAAGTGCTAGCATAGAGTAAAAGGTGAGTCTCTTCTGTTCCATTCGCTCCATGGAATCTCACCCCCTCCTAGGGGTGTTCCCTAGGGTAGCTCCTGCAAGTGTTGTTTTCTACCATTTTAGGGACATATACACACATCATTGGCTTTGTGCATATAGAGGACTATGCATATAACTTGCTTTTTTCACTTAGAGTTTCATAAAGGGTATCTTGTGCTAAAAACATAAAGATCTACTTTATTCTTACAGTGGCATAATGTTCACCTTTTGGCTGTATCGTAATTTATTTAATGTCTCTTGTGTTGTTGGAAATTCAGCTTTTTCATTACAGACAGAAGGTCTGTGTGTAACTCCGTGTCTGTGTTTCGGCACGGACACAGGGTAGATTTGTGGAAGTAAAGATTTGAGGTCAAGAGTTAAACTAGTGTCAGTTGTCCTCCCAAAATGCTTTATCCCGTGGTGTTTTAAAAACAAGTATGTCATTTTAAATTTCATTTTTACTTTTATTGGTGATATTTAAATTTGTTATTGTAAAAACATTAACTTCTATATTGGTTTTAATTGCTTAAGTATTCCAGACAAATATTAAAATCGAAAGTAACAAATTTTGTAATTAGTGCTTGTCGATACAAATAAAAATAAAATACATTTATTTTTTTCATTTTATTTATTTTTAAGTATTTTTATTGATTATGCTATTACAGTTGTTCCAATTTTTATCCCTTTATTCCCCCTCCACCCTGCCCCCACCAACCCTCCAGAATTCCCTACCCTAGTTCATGTCCATGGGTTTGTACATTTAAGTTTTGAGTCCTCTGTTTCCTATGTCATTTTTTATCTCTACCCATCTATTTTATGTCTACCAATTATGCTTCTTATTCCCTGTACCTTTTCCCCCCTATTCCTGCCTTCTCCCTCCCCACTGAAATCCCCCTGTGTGATCTCCATTTCTCTGATTTTGTTCCTTTTGAGGTTGTTTGCTTAGTTTTTGTTTTCATTGTTTTTCTTCCAGGTTCATTTGTTGACAGTTGTGAGTTTGTTGTCATTTTACTGTTCATATTTTTGATCTTCCTTTTCTTAGATAAGTCCCTTTAACATTTCATATAATAAGGGCATAGTAATGATGAACTCCTTGAACTTGACCTTATCTGGGAAGCACTTTATCTGCCCTTCCATTCTAGATGATAGCTTTGCTGGATAGAGTAATCTTGGATATAGGTTCTTGCCTTTCACGACTTCAGATACTTCTTTCCAGCCCCTTCTTGCCTGTAAGGTTTCTCTTGAGAAATCAGCTGACAGTCTGATGGGCACTCCTTTGTAGATAACTGTCTCCTTTTCCCTTGCTGCTTTTAAGATTCTCTCTTTGTCTTTAATCTTGGGTAACTTAATGATGATGTGCCTTGGTGTATTCCTCTTTGGGTCCAACTCTTTGGGGACTCTCTGAGCTTCCTGGACTTCCTGGAAGTCTATTTTCTTAGCCAGATTGGGGAAGTTTTCCTCCATTATTTGTTCAAATAAGTTTTCAATTTCTTGCTGTTGTTCTTCTCTTTCTGGCACCCCTATGATTCAGATATTGGAACATTTCAAGTTGTCCCAGAGTTTCCTAAATCACTCTTCATTTTTTTGGATTCTTGTTACTTCATTCTGTTCCGGTTGGATGTATATTTCTTTCTTTTGTTCCAAATCATTAATTTGAGTCCTGGTTTCCTTGCTGTCACTGTTGGTTCCCTGAATATTTTGCTTTATTTCATTTTGGGTATCTTTCATTTGGGTTTTTTTTTTTTTTTCATTTTTCAACCCAGCTCAATCAGATCTGTGAGCATTTTGACCAGGGCTTTAAATTCTCCAGATAGGTTGGCAATCTCCTCATCACTTAGTTCTGAGGTTATGCTCTATTCTTTCACTTGGGCCATATTTCTGTCTTGGCACAGCTGATAAGTGCAAGGGGGCGGGGCCTTAGGTGTTCACCTGGACAGAGTAACCCTCCTCTTGCTGTTCTGCTGGGCTGCCTGTGGGGGAGGGGAAGAGGGAACAGTGCAGGTGGCCGGCTCGTCTGTAGCGCACTTTTCATCGAACTCTCGTGTGAGCCTGGGAGTATCTCCCACCGAGGCAACCCCAGCCTTAGCCCACAGTCAGCTCGGAGTCTCCGTTTTCCCCTTAAGTCAGCCCCTCCCTCTCAGCCTGGAGCTCAGCACGCAGCCCCACCCCCCACAGTCTGCCACATCTGTGTGGTTTTTCTGAGTCGGCCTGCAGTCCACGCCTTACCGGTCTGGTTGTTCTGGTTGATTTTTTCTTTAATTCCTTGGTTGTCAGAGTTCCATGCACTTTGATTTTCTGGCATTTTTGGTTGTTTATTGATTTTAGATTGGTTGTTATCCTCCTTTTGGTTGTGTAAGGAAGGGAAGGGTTTCTTCCTACAGCTCCATCTTGGCCAGAACTCAAAAATAGAATATATTTAAATAGAATATCTTAATCACTGTGGGGTCACCTAACACAGTTAAGCGCAATGGCAAAACTAGACACCTCCCTGCAATTTGCTTTAGTCATATATCCTGTCCTGTCATCAGTTACTGCTGCATTAGTAATTTTTTTTTCAAAGATTGTACTTATTTATTTTTAGAGAGAGGGAAAGGGAAGGAGAAAGAGAGGAAGAGAAACATCAATGTGTGCTTGCCTCTCACGTGCACCCTCCTGGAGACCTGGTCTGCAACCCAGGCATGAGCACTGGCTGGGAATCAAACCAGTGACCCTTTGGTTCACGGCCCACACTCAATTCACTGAGCCACACCAGCCAGGGCTGCATTAGTAATTTTTGACGAGTGTGATGGAGGCCTGAATTGTTACAATTAAGTGATTCTTCTGGATAGTTAACCTTTTCTTGCTCTGAAATTGCTTGACCAAGGTTATCCCTGAGAGATGTGTAGAGATTCCTCATTCTGTAGTCTTTTTTAGTTGAGTTATGTTACACTCTCTTGACTGATCTAGGCAGGAAAGTTTTTTTTATACCATGCAACTCAATGGTTTTTAGTATTACTTATAGAGTTGTATAACTAGTCACCACAATTTTACGACGTTTTCATCTGTGCATAAAGAAGCCCTGTATCCTGTAATGTTCATACAACATTTCCCCTCAGGATCCCACCATCCCTATCAGCCGCCAACCTGTTTTCTGTCTCTAGGTGTACCTACTCTGGACATTTCATGCAAATAGAATCATGTACTGTGTGGTCTTTTGTATAAGATATCTTTCACTTCATTCATGCTATAGCATGAGTCAGTGCTTCGTTTCTGTTTTTAAAATTGTATTTTATTGATTATGCTGTTACGGTTGTCCTAACTTGTTCCCCTTAGCCCCTCTCTACCCAGTGCCTCCCCACTCCCTCAGGCAATCCCCCCACCATTGTTCATGTCCATGGGTCATGAGTATGAGTACTTTGGCTACTCCATTTCCTATACTGTACTTTACATCCCCGTGGCTATTCTGTAACTACCTATTTGTACTTTTTACTCCGCTCACCTCTAAACCCATTCTCATCCTCCCCACTCCCATCTGTCAGCCTTCTGGTATCTAACTCCTTTTCTCTTTCTGCTTTCAAGAGTCTCTCTTTATCTTTAAGCTTTGGCCTGTTAATTATGATGTGTCTTGGAGTGGGCCTCTTCACATCCATCATAATTGGGATTCTTTGTGCTTCCTGGAATTGGCATATCTATTGCCTTAACCAAATTAGGCAAGTTTTCTTTCACTATTTTCTCAGAAAGATTTCCAATTACTTGATCTTTCTCTTCTCCTTCTGGCACCCCTCTGATGCAAAGGTTGGGCTTCTTAAAGTTGTCCCAGAGGCTGTTTATACTGTCCTCATGTTTTTGGATCCTTTTTTCTTCTTGTTCTATGTGGTGTTTTTTGCTTCCTTATGTTTCATATCATTGATTTGGGTCTCGGCTTCATTTACTCTACTGTTGTTTCTTTGTAAATTGTTCTCTATTTCAGTTAGTGTATATCCTTTGTTTCTCACTGGGTCTTTTTTATGCTGCTGAGGTCCTCACTAAGTTCCTTGAACATCCTTATAACCAGTATTTTGAACTCTGCATCTGATAGATTGCTTATCTCCATTTCATTTAGCTCTTTTTCTAGAGTTTTGATCTGTTCTTTCACTTGGGCCATGCTTCTTTGTCTTCTCTTTTGGTCAGCTGCCCTTCGTTTGTTTCTATATATTAAGTAGAGCTGCTTTGACTCTGTGTCTTGGCATTATGGCCTAGTGTAGTGTCCTGTAGGGTCCAGTGGCATAGCCTCCCCTATTACCCAAGCTGCGTACTCAAGAGTGCGCCCTTAATGTAGGCTGAGTACACACTCTTCTTATAGTTGAGGCTTGGTTGCTGTTGGCAGATCAATGGTAGGAATCTACCTAGGCAGTCAGCTGCAAGGACTGGGTGTGACCACTTACCACCAACCTCTGCTGTCCATGGAGCATCAGCTGTGCAGGGCAGGGTGGTGGTCTGTAGGTGTCCCCTGGGTCCGAGTTTTCCCAGGTGGTACAGGCCAGGGTCAGCCCTCACTTGTATTTTCCCCAGGGCACCCTGCCCGAGCTGTAAAGCAATCTGAGATGGCTGGTACTTGTGCTGGGCTTGGAAATTCCCAGGAGAAGCTAAGCTGTGAATCTCACTGTCACTAAGGCTCAGGAAGCCAACTGTTTCTTGTTTGATAAGATTTAGGAGCCAAGACCACCCATTCTTATGGAAAAGCAGCTTGGGTAGACCTGTAAGTTGGGTGGGGCATAGCCTCTGGGGATCTAAAAGGCTGGTCAGACAATGTTAGCTAGGTTGATGAAGTCTCAAATATGATACCAGCTTGGAGGCTCTGTGGGGGGAGTGCTTAGCAAAGGGACAGTGGCCTTTGCTCTCCCTCCTGCCAGACACTTCAGTTTCCCCCTGTATTCCACTTCTGCCCTTCAAGCTGCTACCGTGGTGCTTGAGCTCAGAGGGAGTGGGTCTGAGTAGGTGAGTCCACTTGCCGGTTTTCTAACAGATTGGGGCTCCACCAATTTTTTCCACTGCCTGGGTCCCTGCTGATGTTTGCAGCCAGAAATTGTGGGGACTTATCTTCCTGGCACTTGAATTCTGGGTTAGGGGGCCTGGTCTGGGTTTGGGACTCCTCCCTCCCACGAAATACCGGCTGAATTTTTATCCACAAATGGTGCGGGACCAGCCTGTTCCTTGACTGCACCCCTCCTACCAGTCTGGATCGGTGTGGTTTCTTTAATGCCAAAGTGGTCAAACTTCCATTCAACTCAGTTTCGTTGTCAGCTTGATTTCTTATGTTCCTGAGTGATGGCTGTTCTACATTTTAGTTGTAATTTTGATGGGTTTTCTGAAGAGGAGAGCCATGTCTGCCTAGGCCACCATCTTGACCAGAAGTCAGTGCTTCATTTCTTTATATTGCTAAATAATAGTCTATTGTACAGACAGACTACATCTTTTATCCATTCACAGTCGAATCACATTTTATTTATTGTGAATAATATTGCAAGGACATAAGTGTGCAATATTTTTGTGGACACATGTTTTCCTTTTCCTTATTTTCTTTCTGTGTTGTCCACCAACCATAGGAATTGAATGTTCGAAAAGTTACACTGTCTACAGATAAAAACAAGTATGGTGTTCGTCTAAGGGCAGAACCCGATCACCTGATCCTAGGGAAGCGTCTGAAGGGAGCCTTCAAGGCGGTGATGACGTCCATCAAGCAGCTGAGCAGTGAGGAGCTGGAGCAGTTCCAGAAGAGTGGTGGGTGTCAGCCGGATAGGAGTCTGAGCCTGATGAGGCTTTTCTTTGACATTGATTATAACTCTTTCCTTCCAAAAAACTTTTCTGTTTATAAAAATGTTTATTAGACATAGTTCTGATAAGTTAGAAAAACTTAAATAGGCAATAAAAATGATTCCTGACCCATCACACATTCATTTAATATAGGTTGAGTGCCTTCTCTCTGCTGGTTAATATGTTAGGTGCTGGGGCACTGTT
>VMDR010017484.1:0-20063 GCA_007922815.1 Macrotus californicus
AGGGGAGGGTGGTAGTCGCTATAAATATTAATGAATGAAATATAGAGAAAGCAAAGAAGGTATTTCTGAAATGTGGTACTATTTTAGTTGCCTTAAAACTAAGAGATTTTAAGAAGCTTTATTTAAGAGGCTTAATTTTACTAAGGAGATATTGACATAGGTGGGTAGATAGATAGATATTAACATATATGACCTATTTGGTCCATAATTATATCATTTTCCTGTGAAAATAAAAATCTGGAACTACTTTATGATTTTTAAAAAATTTTATAATGTTTTTGTTAAACTTACTGGGGTGACACTGGTTGATAAAATTATACAGGTTTCAAGGATACAATTCTGTAACACATCATCTGTGTATTTCATGTGCGGTTTCCACCCAAAGTCAAATCTCCTTCACTTTATGCTTTTAAAATTGAAGATAACAGTTAAAGTTTCAAAAAATTATTTATATTAAGTTTTTGTAAATTATAATTTTCACATTTGGCCAGTTTGATTTAGTGGTATAATTTAATTACAGTTTTTAAAATTTTCATTGTGATTTTATAAAACTTAATTTTTTATCTATCACTATATGTATCTCAATTTATAAAATAAATTCCCACTGACAGCATAAAAAACACCTCTTCATTATTGGGAATGCAGTTAGAGTCTCGTCACTCTTAAATGTGTGAGATGATTGTGAACTTCACAGGAAATATTTAAAATTTTCCAGTGAACCAACAAACCAGTGGCCAAAATTTAATTAGAAATTTGCATTGATTGTAATAAGGACCAAAATCAGCCATCAATACATGGTGTAGGCCAGAATTAATTTCTCTTTTGATTAATTGCTACAATAATGTGATTTTATTTTACTGTGTAGATGAAGAATGAGAAAATAAAACTCTATCACAGGGTAGCAAGTTCACGAGGACAGGGACTTGATCTTATTCATTGTATTCCTAAGCCTATCAGTGCCTGCACATACAGCAAACGCTCATTACAAAGTGCTCCCTCACATAGGAATTCAGATACAATGTGAATGAATAAGAACTTTCACCCTCCACCTGGTCCCCATTGTTACCTCATTAGTTTTGTAACAGTGAGATTGAATCTTTGCTTTTCCATTTAGAGATTTTGGCAGGGCTTCTCTGTAGTTGAGAACCATTCATTTGTTGAAGGAAGAAGTGAGTTAGTTGAAACAGTTATTGAATATTTGCTATGTTTCTAACACATAGGGTGATGCAAAAAATGTACAAGACCCAGCTTACAGCTTCCAATATAAATAAAGTGTAATTGAGTCCCTGTTTGTAAGTATATTTTACTCCGTGGAAATGATGACCCCACCCCGTTGTATACCCATTCTTCACATACTGAGAAAGAGAAAGCAGTGGCCGGGTCTGGGGGCTGGCGTGGCATGCATTAGGGCATGGTGTTACCTTGTTGAACATAACATGTCATAGACCATTGACATTCTGTGATCACGATGGACTAGACAAAAACAAGACCACTCCATACTCATACCTGACTTCGGGAAAATATATGAACGTTTTGAAGATCAAAGAATGACCAAATATTTCCCATCTGCTGCTTAAAGAAAAATAAAACACTCTCAACTTTAAGCTCACTCCATTATTACCTTCTATATAAGAACTTGTAAGATAGCCTATCAAAGAATGACTTCTGCTTCCTCACAGCATCCAATCCAGAGCGAAGACCTGGTTTTTTTTCCCCACATGACATAACACAAGTGCAGATCTTTAAGTCACAAGTGGCAAACATAAGGCCCGTGGGCCATATCCAGCCGGACACCTTGTTTTATCCGGCAGCAGCACTGAGCTCTTGCTTAACAGTTAAGGAGTAGTTACATGTATACAGTCCTAAATTACATTCGGCCCTTTGAGGGCAATTGCGAGGCTGATGTGGCCCCTGGTGAAAACGAGTTTGACACCCCTGCTTTAAGATATTTCTAACCCATTTGCTGACATGCCCCATAGTTTTCTTGTTGCCGTGAATCAGTAAACCTGCACTTGTTCTACACCAGGTGAGTTCCAGGTGGTCTTTGAAGATCAGTTGACAGTATTAAGAGCTTAAAGACTATGGAGTGTGTTAAAATTTAAATGTTGTGTTTGTTTCTGACACTTATGCCACTATTTTTCCCAAAGACTCTCTCTGAAAGACAGTGTAAGTTTGAATTAGAGAAAAACTAAAACTTCAAATGTTTGCATAATTGTAATTTGTCTGGCCAACCAGTACTACTCTCCCATGAACTGTTTTTGAGAGACTGAACTATCAGCATGATATAACCTGTAAGTAGAAGTTCCAAACACTCTACCCATCGATTGTCAGTCTTTCTGTTAAGGAGTTTGCCATGAATTCAAGTATGTCCATCTAAGGGACTAACAAGCCACCACTAAAGAATCAAGTGCAAATACTGTATTCAAGATTCAAACCCTTTTTTGTCTGCTCCTGACCTTCCATAAGGTAAGGTGTTTGGAGACTCTTAGAATTTTTATAAGATTATATTTTGAATAACTACAGGTTTAATGTATCTGTTACCTCTACTATTTTAAATAGTTAACATTATTCTTTTATTCTTTTTCTCTAGTCAGTAGAATAATTTTCCTATGCTCTGTCCATGCATATAATGCACTCCAGAGATTACTTAAACATTTTTTAAATTATCAGATAATCACTAGAGAATCTGAATGGGAGTGAAAAATGTTTATGTTCACATTGGAAAACGCAGTTGATCTATATGACTAATACAATGTTTTATTGTATTTTCAATACAAACTACAGGTGAACTTAGATCAAGGTGATTATGATGAGGAGCAGAACATAAAAGATATAGAATATAGTAAAAGACTTTGGGGAATCTGACAGCTTATATGGAAATTATACAAAAACATACTAGATAATTATGAATAAATAGCTCTGTAAATGGGTATGTATTTGATGAAAAAGGAAAACAGCTTGTTAGAAATCAGAGGAATGAAAGTGGTCTCTAGTAGTTAGGAAAGACATCATGACCTGAGGCTGGACTTGGCCTGAGCCTTAAAGAACAGGCAGGATTCTAAGATGGAGAAATCAGGAAGGGAATTCAGGTCATGTGATTATTAATATTATATACTGCACATCATCATCATTAACAGACACCCTAACATATGCATTCTGTAAGGTATCTTACTAGGCACTGTGGTGAATAGAAACAGGCAGAAATATCTCTCCATGGGGAATTTCCAAATTCATGAGGTGCTTGTTGAGTTTACTTTGGAAGCCTTTTTAATAAAGTGGTAGAAGCCATACAGAATTACAGAATGAAATGGGTCATCCTGACTGTCAACCAGTAGAATTGTAGGTGGAATGACAAATATATCTGACCTGATGTGGAACTTGTTCTCTTATGTTTTAGTGTGTGTTTATCTAAAAGGGAAGAAATGTGATCTCAAATAACCCATCAGTCATGGTTTTCTCACATCTAAAATAAAGGTGTGAAAGAACTGGATCGCTGAGGACTTTTACAGAGTTCTCTGTTCCAAGTTTGTCAGTGAGCAACACGTGACGTGGAAGTCAGTATGTCTCAGTCTTAGTGTTGTTGGTTGTATGAAGTGTTGCTCATGTAAATTGATGCATGTTATTGCAGCCTTGCTTACAGTTAAAAAATGGCTTGAATTAAAGTGGAGTAGATTGTTGGGAACTCCTGATGGATCAGCCATCCCAGCAAGTTGTGCTTACTCTTCAGATGGTTGAGAAAGCTAAGTCTCAGTACCAATAGATTACCTAATTTTTAAAATCTCTTCTTCAGTCAGTCTGCTTTTCTCTTCAATCTACCAATTCTTCTATCCTCTTTAAGATCTGCCTAGGCGTTGATAAGAAGAAAAGAAAGCATCAAATATGGATCTCATCTCAAGGGACAACTACAGAATGGCATTAACTGAAGTATGACTAGGAAAGATGCTTATTTTCTTTGCTAAGACATACTGGGAAAGGTTAGCCAGCTTTCCTTACCCTCTATCCACAATCCTGGGGACCTCTCGACTCCTTTATTCTGTCAGCCTTCCACACTTATTGTCCCCAGAGAAAGGCAGAGAGAATGAAGTAGGTGTCATCTCTTTTCTTTTGAGTTGCAGAAAGCTGAGACTGAGGCATAAATGCATTTGTGAAGATATGATGGCCCAAGCAAAGCTTTCTTCAGCTCCGCCCTGCATGATAAAGTGAGCATTTTCCAGATGGAAGAGCAGTGGTGAGGGACTAAAGGGCAGTCTCTAAGAAGAGAGTGAATCGCTCTTTCCCCTTCCCTTATTCAATCCCAGAAGGAAGGTTCTCCATAGAGTCCCCCACTAGTGAATTAGCAGGATACCAGAGGCAGATGGGACCCATGTTCCTTTCTCTTGGCAGGGCTGGAAAGTCAGCAGGATCCAGAGACAGACGGGCCTAAGGTAGCCTCACTGTTTTCTGATCCATCACACTACGAGGGAAGCAGAAAGGTCTCCATGGACATGATGGGGTGGTTGGAAACATCGCCTGTATGGACCAAGATCTTGAACCAGAAGAAAGAGGCAATCCAAAGGGACACTAACACGGATAGATGACACTACGGACAAGATGCCTTCTCCCTTACTTCCCCTACTCCTCCCCAATGCCTAGTCACAAACAGATACTCTGGCATTTACATGCAACCCTGAACTGATTAAATTTAAGTTTCTGTCACCTTGGAGGTTGGGATTTGACAAATAAATTTAATAATTGAGTAATAAATATACTAGCAAAGACTTACATAGTGCTTACTGTGTACTAGACACTATTGTAAGCACTTTGCTCATAGTGACTAAAGACTCATGCAACCATATGTATAGTTATTATCATTTTCTCCATTTTTCTCAAGAATAAATATGAGGCTGGGATTCAAATCCAGGGAGTCTGTATCAGATTATACAAATCCACTTCTCAGAGAGGTATAAAAGAATGGTTATATTTCTGGAAAGACTGAGTCTGCATCCTGTATTTCATATGAATTATGCTTATTTTGGAGGGAATACTGGACATTCACTTATATACATACTGTGCTACTCTGGCCATGTTATTGAAGATGCTGTGTAGTATATTACACAGTGCCCTCTCTGAAAGACCGTGGAAGTAATTTCTCTCCATTATTAGTACCAGAAATATCTGGGCTTCACCTGAGCAACCACTTTGTTTGTATTTTTGTCAAAAAATCAACTACATAATATCATTCCTCTGTTTTTATTGGCTGCTGTGTAGCTTAGAGCCAAATGTCAGGCTTGCTATTGGCAAGTTTCTGTACATTCATGACCTGTATTGTGCATACTCACTGTACTGTTCTGTCCCAATTTTCCCTTGGCTTTGCTTTTTACCTATTTTAATTTACTTTATCTGTCAGTAATGTACATATCTTAGTGAAACACCTTAAATCCTTTATGAGGACGGTGGGTTGTAAATGCATGCAAATATTATTTTTCTTTGCTTTCAAACTCCATCACTCTGAGATCTTCCTTGGTCAGCAGAAGGCCCCCAATACTTCGGTGGAGCGGTATGCCATTCCTCTTCTGTTGGCACGTTTCATCCATGGAGGACGGAAAGGATAAGCGGTGAAGGGCACGGTGTGCTTTCGGTTCCCACTCCCTGTCCTTGAGCCCAAGGGCTACAGTGAGAACAATCACTAACATATGGGGAGACTGAGGTAGTGGCTAAGCGTATGAGCTCTGATGCCAGAACTGGTTCATATCCAAGTTTTGCTACCCATGGGCAAATGACCTTGAGCAAGTTACGTACCTTCTCTGTGTCTCAGTTTCCTCACTTGTAAAACAGGGCTAAAATAGTAACTCACGTTCATGGAGTTATTGTGAACATTAAATTATGCTTGGTGAACACATGTTGCCTTTGATAGTTGCTTATGGCCGATAAGTGGGGTAGGAGAGCTAGAACATTAGAAAGAGGGTCTTCTGAATTTTGGTAACCCCAATAGGATATTCTTGATGTAATTTATGCAGGGCTACCAAAAAGCAATTTAGAAATATATATAAAGATTGCATTTGCCATAACTCATAGGTATCTTATTCTTTCACTCTTCACAAGGCTGAAGTATAAATTTTTATTTGAATTTTCACATGTTCTTTTAAGCATTAGAATTACAGGGCAAGAAGACATCTGAAGTCCATTGGCACAGATCAGCTTAGTAACCGCACACAAAGTGCGATTTAAAGACCACCAGTGAAAGAAGAGAACGTGTATTCTGTCTGAGAAAACTAATATGAGAGATACATTTTCTCTTTCAAGATTTTTTTCACATGCAGTGAGACAGTATTATACAATATTCGTTAAGCTTTTACTGGTCCTGTCTTGGAAAAATATGAATATATAAATATATTGGAGAACATCAGATTCATTTAAAACATCTTTCAAGAAAATATTGAGCCGATGAAAGATACGCTGTGTGGTAAACATCCCTGCCCTATGGATGTTACAATCTAGTCATGTAGGTAAACATGTAACTGAATGTTGCATGCCAAAATATGCACCCATACTCACGCATGCAAACTTACAATACTGTGCCGGCATAGAGATTTTTCATAGAGGATCATGGTAACAACTGATTTGATTTGTGAAAATAAAAGCGGAATAAGAGGAAGGAAGGAAGTTGGAGAAGGAAAAGGGATGAGGAGGGAGGGAAACAACATGGCATGAGGGAGATGAGTTGTAATATAGATCTTGGAGGATGTGAAGGCATTTGCTGAGGTTAGAATGTGGGATGGAGGGAATTCCAGGAGGGGGAGTCCAATAGGAAAGGAAACTGAAGGCTTCTGGGGAGTGATGGACATGGCCCAGCATGGCCATTGAAAAGGGGGTGAGTTCTCATGACCTGCAGAGAGCAGAAAACCCTTGGAGAGTTTTTGGCGTTGAGACAAACATGATCAGAAATCGCCTGTTAGAAAGGTAGTGGTGCAGACTGTGTCTCGAAAGGAAGTAGGGGTGGAGGACAGAGAACCGTTGTTAGAAGGAAGGAGAGACGAAGCCATGTCCACTGGGGACTGTTTCTCATCTCTGGCTTCAGCCTCACGAGCCTGCCATAGTCCCAGCTTCTTCCAGGTGGCTCCTTTGCCTGTGTTTATCTCTTCAGCTCAGGGAAGGCCATGGCTTCTTACGGTTGCTAATATCTAGTTTCCGTCGTCATCCACTCTCATAATGTGTGCTCAATTCCTTGGAATAAATTTCTTTTACTTTAAGTACTCAGAATTGGTTTATTTTTTCTTCCCCTGGGTTGACCCTGACTGATATACCATAGCAGTAATCCAGGGAGAGGTGCTGAGGGGTCTAACCAAAGAGAGAGAGAGAGAGAGAGAGAGAGAGAATGCATATGCAGAGGAGAGAGCTAATTTAGAAAATGGAATTACAGAATGTGCTGACTGTATGTGTGTGGGCATGGGCGAGGAAAGAATTGTGGATATGCTGACGCTACTGGATGGCCTACTTAACAGAAGTGATTTTTTAAAATGCAGACAATGTAGGAAAAGCAGGGCACTGAAGACCCACAGTGGCCACTGGGCACTGAGACAGACATCTCTAGAAAGCAGGTGCACAGGGGAATCTGGCAATCCAGTTTCATGTTTGGAATTGACCAGTGTAGAGCAGGACTTTATCAGTATTTAAAATTTTAGAAGTAAGATCATCAGGAAAAGAGTGTAGAATGAGAAGAGACCAAGGAAATAACTTCATGGAAGTACTAATATAAAGGGCAAATAGACAAAAAAGAAAACCAGAGAGAATAACGTTAGAAAAGTCAAGACTTTCAATAAACACTGATGTTCGGGAAACTATTAGGACAAGTTCATTATATGTACCTACCAAAAGGTGTTTGACCAGTTAAGGGGAGATGCAAAGTTTCTTTATTTCCCTTTTCAAAATAACATTCTGATATATTACTTTTCTCATATTACAATGACAAGATTAAGGACAAGAGAGATGCTATCAGTTTTCCAACCTTACCCATCTGGTATGTGGTGAAGATAAGCCTTGAACCCAGCTCTAACTAATTCCCAAAGCCCATGGTGCCTTGTAAATGATTCTGAATGCCAGTCTAATGAGTCTGTATGTATTTATGTGCATAATGAGAAGCCACTCAAAGTTCTGGGCATGGCAGTAAATGGTCAAAACTGTGTTTAAGACAACAATCTAAGAACGACATGTAATGGAAATTAGAAAAAACAGAATCTGCAGACAGGAAGAGAAATTAGGAGACCATTAGGTGAGTAAGGAGAGCCTGGCTTAGGGTGCAAATTGTCAGATTTAGAAAAAAAAAAACACAAAATCCAGAATGCCCATTTAAATACAAATTTTTGGTATAAATATGTCCCAGGAAATGTTGTAACATATTGATAATGTAAGATATTGTTATGTACCTGAAAACCATTTTAACTGATATTCTGTATTTTATCTGATAACCTAAAATACTGCAATTCCGTTCTCGTGCTAACAGACGGGAGTTAGTGTAGACCCCACAGGCTGAGGGTGACAAGACTGCCCTTACTTAGATGCCAGCTGCCGGTTTCAAGGTCCTCAGGCTGTCCACACTTTGGACCAACTGGCTACAACTGTGGGGGTTCCCCAAGCCACTCGGGTTGCCAAGTCACTAGAACCACTCAGAACCCATTATTTACTATTATACTTTTATTACAAAGGACACATCAGTATCAGCCATGTGAAGACACAAGGTCTGGGAAGGTCCTGGAAACAGAGCTCCGCTGTCCTCTCCCCGTGGAATCAGAATGCATCATCCTCCTGGCACAGTGATGTGTTCGCCAACCCGGAAGCTCACTTGAGCCTCGTGCGCAGTTTTGACCGGACTTAATTACACAGTCATGATTGACTGAACCATTGACCGTGTAAGTGGTCTGCGGCCCCCAGCCTCTCCCTGGAGGTCAGGGGTCTGCTATGAATAACAAAGACTCTCCCATCACTTAGGAAATTCTGAGGACTTAGAATTCCCTCCCAGGGACCCAGGACAAAGACTAGACAAATTCCTTATTATACAACACAATTCTAGTGTGGTCCTGGTCATGGAAATGGAGCGATAGATTAGGAAGGAATTATACCGGGGAGGATTCCAAATTAATGCTAGTTTTTTAAGTCCTGGGGGATTGGAAATATGTGAGGAAATGCAGATTGGGGTGGGAATGTGAGAATAGATAATGAGCTAATTTTACATGCCTGGATGTGAAGATGCAGATGGAACATCATGATGTAAGTTTAGGGTACACATATAGAAAAGCATACCTGGACTTGAGAAGAATTGTCAGGGTTACATGCGAGGGGTCAATATTCCTCAGTACGAATGTGACCTTGGTAGCTCTGACATGGAGCCATGTTGCTCTGGGTAAAAAGCGTAGAAGAAAAGCAAACGCCTCTGTGTTAGAGGAGGGAAAATAGAAACCACAAACTAATAAAAAATTCTCTAAATTTTTATAGATGAATTTGACAAGGATTTTTTTTTCATATGAAATTATCTTTGTTGTTTCTTATAATGCTATTCATTTCAAAGCTTTTACACCTTTAATCTGTGATTTATTTTGACCCCTTTTTTCTGAATATTTAATAGTCATACCCAGTTACTAATAATTCTAAACACTAATTGGATTTTTGCCCATTTATATAAATTCAAAATATTCAATGAATTGTCAAAATAGTAAAATAATTTTACATGGATTTTGACTTCTTATTATTACTTCTTATTATTAATCCTCACCCGAGGACATGCTTATTGATTTTTTTTAAGAGAGGAGGGAAGGGAGAGAGAGAGAGAAACATCGACCTGTTGCCTCTTGTACGTGCCCTGCCCAGGGACCAAACCTGCAACCCAGGCATGTGCTCTGACCATAACCAAACCTTGACCTTTCAGTTTACTGGCAGATGCTCCAACCAACCGAGCCACAGGCCAGGGCAGGTTTTGACCAGTTTTTAAAAGTACCTTGAAAAAGAAGGTGTAAAGACTATGAATTTTGGTCATTTTAATATTTTTAAATTAACCCATTCTGTGTCAGTCAGACTTCGAAGTTAACCTATTCTTTACTCTTCAGTGTTTAACTTTTCTTGAAGACAGAAAGGTTAACAAAACAGAATCAAGGTCGGTGCTTTTATTCATTTTAAACTTATTCTATAATTACAAAAAAGCTTACAACTAGTAATAAAAAAATTAATCAAAGTAATTATGGTTTTCAAGTGACTGAATTGCAAATAATTGCAGTGTTTCTACATAATATTGTAAAGACCATGGGTAAAGCCACATTACAGCACATTTATTTGTAAAAGATTATATTCCTTTCTGTAGCTTCCTGTTACTGCATGTTAACATTTCACAAAAATTGGTCAGTGCCTCCTGTGTACCAGAAGCCCTGAGTGGGGTGGAACATACCCAAAGGAGTGGTCTGATGGAGGGAAGAATACCTGTAAAACACTAACATTTGTGTTTCACATTGAAGTTTTGGTTGAAAACTACTTTGCTATAATCTCATCAACGGTACTTTTATCTGCTCCATAATTAATAACACATAGTAAAAAGATGGTCAATAGGCATATTTTTGAAACCTGTAAACAAGCAGATTGCTTCACCCCTTTGAACTTCTATCCTCAATCTATAAATGACAGATTGAATTTTTTTTTAGTCCTGTTTTGCAGCTCTTGTTTGTTGCCAAACAGTAGGTTTTATATTAAATACAAGTTCTGTCTCAAGCCTTAAGACTGGGAACCAGTGATGGGTGACATTGCTTCTTCATCTCCCACGTGGTCTAAAGGCATGGACTGAGAACTAGGCGGGCTGGTTTCTAGTGCGAGTTCAGCAAAAGAACCTCAGCATCCTTCAGCGTTTCCACCGGTAACGTGAAGGGGGATTTCACTTGTAAACCTTATGGTCCCTTCCAACTTTAAAGCCTGTGATAAAGACAAACATACAAACTTGCAATAGCTAGGCGAAGACCAAACTAATGCAAAGTCTGATTTGTGAAATAGTTTTATTGCGTTCAAAGAATGCAGTCAGAAGAGAGGGTAGCATGGAAGGTAGCCTAATAAAAGGCATATGCTGTGCTGAAAAGATTATTAGAGTTTCAATGAAATGTATCACTAAGATGGGTTAATCTCCAGTTTTTGAGGATTCTTAAAAACAGTTTGTGCTCTTAAAAGGAATTAAAGATGCTCATATAGTATCTGTGTGTCTGTAGGTAAACTAAATTTAGAAAAAAATCATCTTTTTCTTACACAAGGCAAAGACCAAACTTCAGTGCTAGTATTGTTCACATTGTAACAAATCATCTGCTTGTTCTTATATCAAAGTAAGTTGGCAAGAGCGTAGTCCTGCTGGACAGTTTTGGTGGGAAATTCATTTTATGCAAGGAAAATCTTCATGGTCTTTTTCAGTGTCTATGTTTATTTACTTGAGATTTTGGGAGTCAGTTCACAAAATGTGAATGAAAAGTACCAGTATACCTAGGAAAGTTGCAGTCATTAAACCTGTCTTAGGTTTATGTGAGAGTTCTTCCCATTCCTAACTCTTCTATGGGAAGTTGCTAATTTTAAGGTTGAATTTTTAGAAAATCAAACTTACCTGCTTCTGACCGCTGGTTACATATTGAGATGCTCCAGCAGTGTGGGGGCTTTGGTCAGAGCAAGCAAACACCGGGTGGTCTGGCAGGCACACTCTGCTACCTTTGTGTGTCTGTTTGCTGACATGCCAACTCCCTGCACATGTCACTGCCCTCCTTTAGTTAGTTATTTCATCAGAGAGTTTGCTCCTCAGGAAAGGTGTCACTCTCCTCCCCTGTTCATTTCACTACGGAATATGCTACTCCCTAGTTCAACGGGGAAGGAAGTTACTGTTTTAAAAGTATCTAGCAATTGAGAGAGTTTTAAAATGTTATTAAAAGTTTCATATAGAGCGCATTACAGAATTTAATTCAGATGTTTTATATTCTCAGAGGGCTGAGTGGGTGCGATATTTCAGACAATAGCTGTAAACTAAAAGGCTGTCTCTGCAGGGTTGCACATTATTGTGCTCTTCTGTGAAAGCAGGTAAATCCCAACTGAAGTGTGCACAGACGTCTCCGAGTGTGGGCCCTGGCCACAGAATTCCCATTAGCATTGGCTTGGCACTGCTTCTTGTCTCACAGACAGTGAGGAACATGCCTTTTCCACCCTTGAGGCAATGAAATAAATTAAAGGGTGCGGCATTAAACGAGTTGAATTTTGAGTAGTATTTTTCATGCCTCCAACACTTTAAAATCAGTTTATCCTTATGAAGCAGCCTTGGGAATCCCGAAACAAGGGGCCCCTCTGTTTGTGCCAGGATGCAGGTTCTTTTGATTTTCTCGGACCGTGTGTGTGTGGCAAACAGCCTTTTCTGGTCCTTTTCCCATTGTGGTCTCTGGGTAGTGTCTGTGACCAGAACTTTGTAATTCAGTATAAATCACAAATAAATGAGCACTATGGAAGGTAAGATATCTTTTAGTTTGTTTCTACTGGGTCTGGTCCAGGCTATTACAGTCCCCACATATCTCCATGACACAGAAGCAAGAGTTTTTGCAAAGAATGTCCCCAGGGCCCAACCAAATCCTTCCTCTGCAGAAGCTGCCCTGCTCTGTCTATGTTCATTATGTTCATGTTCCCTCCAATTTTGCACTTTCTCTCAGTATTTCCTAAAGAGGCTGGAGAGCCTTCCTTTAATCTCAAACGGAAGTTTATTTTTGTTTTCATGGAACAAAGGTTTATCTTTAGTGTTACCACGTATCCCCTCTAATTAGAAACCCGCATATATACTTACAAATAAGGAGGAAATACATTCATTCTTAGTGCATTTGAACTCCGATAACCCCAGAGATGGCAGGATCACATTTTATTAAATCCTCTTTACACACACACACACACACACACACACACACACACACACACATGCACACACACGGCCCTCTCCCACCACTTAGCCTATCTGAAGGTGCTGGAACTTAAAGGGAGTCCCTTAGCAAAGCCACTTCCTCAGTCTAGGTGTTTGATGTTTTGTTTCAAGACATAAAAATAAGTATGCTTTTCCCTTATTGATCTGCCTGTCATTTTGCCCCAACTCAGTAATTTTATTATTATCGTCGTCGTCATCATCATCATCATCATCATCATCATCATCTTCCCCAAAGCATGCTACAATTATTGAGAAAGGTATTTCAAACACAAGATATTGACACATTTTAAACACTTAGGCTATATGGGGCATCATGCTAAGTTCATTACGTAATTGCGTGCATGTAACTTATAACTACTATGAGATACTATCCTGTTTTATAGATAAGAAGTGGAGACTCCGATTTTCTGGAGCTCACTCAAGGTGGGACAGGCCGCCAGGGCCAGAGTTTAGATGGAAGAGCCGCTGCTGGCTGTGCGTCTCA
The DNA here is from genome assembly GCA_007922815.1 of Macrotus californicus. Lineage (NCBI taxonomy): Eukaryota > Metazoa > Chordata > Mammalia > Chiroptera > Phyllostomidae > Macrotus > Macrotus californicus. The sequence continues at coordinate 13,425 of VMDR010017484.1, forward strand.
GTTGTAGGCTGTCACCAATTATTTTCTAGTGGCACCTGCACTGGGGCTTCTAAGCCTAATGCTTTAAAGTGCCTGTTATATTTTAGCTCCACACCATCGAGTGTTTGTGCTTATGACGTGCCCATCATTGGTGTACATTTTATATTATTTTTCTGGTATCCAAAAGTACCATATTTCTATATTTTTACTCCCGCCTCTCTGCTCTTGCTTGTCTGGATTTCTTAGAACCAGTGGGTGTCAGGTCAAGCCAGCTCATAATAGTAAACAAAGAGAGAATGAAAGAGGTGTGTGCACATGTGCAAGAGAAAGAGAGAATGAATTTATATACATCTTCTCCTTTGATATGGGTAAACATGCAAGAATGACTGTATGATTGCATTTCTGTTGTGCTTGTTGAGTTTTTTAGGCTGCCTATCAAGAATGTTATTATTTTCCCTGGCTGGGTGGCTTAGTTGATTCGTGCGTCATCCTGTTCACCTGAAAGGTGGTGTATTTGATATCCAGTCAGGGCACTATCCTCAGTTGGTGCATTTGGGAGGTGATCAGTTGATGTTCTCTCTCATCTCTCTGTCTCTCTCTCTCCGTCTCCCCCTTCCTGCCTTTCTAAAATCAATACAACATGTCCTTAGGTGAGGACTTAGGAAAAAGAGAATGTTGGTATTTTATGTTCTCCATGTTCGGTAGAGTGTGAGTGCCTTTCATTCTCTGACATGGTGGGAGGGAACACTCTGTACCTCTTCTCAGGCTGAGTCCTTGAAATGAGGAAAAGTTAGATCCTGTTTTTAACATGTTTCCGCAGTGAAATTTTCCATGTTGCGTTTGTGGGTGTGGGAATGAAGAACAGGCTAAGGGATACTGGACGGCAAGAACATTGAGTGGGGCAAAGACACTCAGATAATAGAAGTGAGGAATGCAGCCTGGTTCACATCTCAGGAAAAAAGGTTCTTCTCTGCTCATGTGGGGAGGACGGACACATCTTCAGTTAGTGCGTACCCAGACACCGAGGATGGACACATGTTCAGTTAGTGCGTACCCAGACACCGAGGACGGACACATCTTCAGTTAGTGCGTACCCAGACACTGAGTTTTCGTGTTGCATTTCAAGGGCAATGGAGGAAGGTTCCTGACAGTGTTCACTTGCATTAGAATAGCCTTTTAAGGGGCCTAACAAAATGCAGATGCTGCTGGTCGAGAAATTAAAGCTAATAAAAGTTAATTATTGTGTTTCAGTGGCTGTAGCAATATGGAGTTCATTCATGTGATATGAAAAAGGTCCTTGTGCTGGTGTTAAGTAATTTGTGTTATTAATTATGCAGCTTTTAAATGTTGTCAGTAACATTATAACGAAGTAATTTTCAATTGAGTTTCTGATGAGAGTAAATGTTGATGTTAATTACACAATGATCAAGAAATAACACAAATAGAACCCCAAATAGTGCAATTTTGTCTTGATTTGAACTCTGAGTAAACATCCTCTTAGCCAGTTACACCGTCCATCCGCCATTCCATCATCTGCTCCTCTCACTTCTGCCCTTCCATTCCATGGTATTTTCTTTGCACTGTTGTTCCATCCCTTCCTGTCACCTCCCATCTCTCTCTGCCCCTCCCTTTTACCAGCATAGCAGTCATCAGTGTCAGGTACTGATGTCATCGTAAAGATACATATCCAAGGGGAAAAATTGCCGATCTAAAAGGGAACCGCTTTAATCTGATTTGATGTATCAGGTTTTATAATCATATAACTTAAGTAACAACTCTGTAAATACCTAATAAATATTCTGGGACCCACAAAGATGAAACAAAAAAACAAAACAAAACCCTAGTGTTTATTACCTTCAGGCAAAGCAGTTTTGCTGCCATGCTTTTGTTGAGCGTTGTTGAAAGTCATTTTTTTATGTTTCTCAGTAGATTTGTTCATGATCACTATTAAATTTAAAGCTACAGTATAAGATTATAGTATTTTATACTTTCTTTTTATGGTTGTGCTTTTATGTTAAAAACTGTCTTAAATGATAGTATTTAATGGAGCTACTGAGGAATTCTGGCCCTCAGAGGTACCTGAAATGGCCGGTCTTTTGTTGCCTGTAATTCTGTTCCATGGAAGTCAGGGTTTGTTTTTTTCCTAATCACTACCTTCTATTAAAGTTTTCTGTAGTTTGTTGCATCACAAAGAAAATCATGTGACTTTTGATATATCAACTCAAAAAACTGTGAGCTTAGGAATTCTCTTTTCTTTCCTCAGAAGAGTTGGTTTCCCCTACCTTTTCCCACTCCCTAAGAAGGAAAAAATATCAGACATGAGTGTGTATAGGTTGTTGAGGAACCAAGAGAAGTGACTCTGCTTACCTCAAGCACCTTTGAGCCACAATGAGAATTGAATCAGCCACATCGTGTCCTCATGGGTCACAAGTATGATTTGTTAACATTTAAAGGAAATGTTAGGAATATCTCTAAAAATTACCGGCTGGTCAAATTATGTATTTCTTTATATTTTTTAATTGATAGCCAAGCAGGGTTAAAAAAGACAGATGCAACAAAACCTTGGATGCAAAGTCCAACCAAAAGAGCTCATAAAATTTGCTGAGAGTTTTTGTTGACTCAAAATAATTAGGCTCAGCTCTGGAAATTTTAGTTATTTGCTTTTCTAATCTACCCTGATTAGAGCTAACTGTATAATGATCATATTGTTGAATTTTTTAAATTTAATATATGTTGAACATTTTCCGGTGTCATCAGCAAGCTTCTAAAATAGTTTTTTTTTTTTAAAGATTGCAGAGCATTAAGTGGTACCATTTACAGACTCTTGAAAGCTAGTTGTGTTGGCATTTGGGTTGTTTCTGAAACTTCTTTCTTACAGCAAACATGGTGATGAACTTTGCTGAACACTGATCTTTGCCGTCTTCAATTATTTTTTTGAGGATAAAGACCATGAAGTTGAATCAATGACTCTGAATTTGAACTGTTTTAAAGCTTTAGAAACATACCGCCAAATAGCCCAAATCATTATTTTAATGATTGAGTCATATCTATTTATGGATACATGAATAATAATGTCTTTTTAGAATTTTTGTCAAGTACTGTTACAAGAACATCACTTGTGTTAACTCATCCCATTTTACCACGAATGAGCTGCAGTGGGGCTGTTGTCATTCTTACATTCCAGCTGAGAAAATGGACACACAGGAATTTGAAGGGGCTCATTCAAGGCCAAACAAGTAATACTTTAGAGGCGGGAATTAAACCCAAATGCTCTAGGTGAATAGCTAACGTTTACTAATATTCAGTACTAGACAAATGGGTTTACTGAACTCCTGAGTGAAGAGATTTAAAATGTATTCTTTCACCCTCGTAAGAGTTCTATCCTCTGTATTCACTCACTGTCCCAATTTTACAGGTTTGAAAACAACACTGGAACTTCGACTAGGTAACTTGCCCAAGTGACACAATTAGTACATCATGAAGCAGGTTGTAAGCTGAGGTTATCTGGGTGTGTAACTCCCAGGCCCAAACTTGAATCTGTACGTTTTTAAACCATTTGGAACATTTATGACGTTCAGATATATCAGTGTTTAGAATGACATTTAAGTGAACATGTTTTGGCCCCATTTTGTGTAAGAGAACCAGTTTCTCTGGAGTGTGCACAATAAAAAACATACTAAGATAGAGAGTGAGGGAGTAGACAACGAGGCAGCGAAGCCCAGGGTACAGCGGGGACATCTGAGCTCAAACCTGGCGAGGACCTGAATCAGTAGCAGTGGACTGTGCCGGGCAGAGGGAATATCAGGCCCACTAACCCTGCGTTGGTATGAGCTTTGGCTTTTGAAAAAATTGCAAGAGGGCTGATGTGCCAAAATCCAGCAAGGGAGGGAGGATTTCAAGTTTATCTCAAAGAACTTAGTAGGGCCAACTTTTAACTGGCCTTTTGTAGAATTTTGTGAGCCATGTTACAGATCTTGGACTTCGCCCTAAGTACAGCTGGAAGACATAAACGCAGAGGAAAAACAAGATGTAGAGCATATTCCCATGGCAACACATGGTCTGCAGGAGAGCTTGGTGTGGGCTCCTGGGCATTGGAAGCCTAGCCACTGCATTAGCACTGGTGAAAGACAAAGGTGGCTTAACTAGGGTTATGAGTGGAGATGATGGGAAGCAGCAGTTTGTGTTTGGGAGGTAGAGCTTTGAAGACTTGCTGATAGATTTGATGAATAACTGAGGAAAGAGAGGCATCAATTATAAGTGCTCACTTTGGGGCTTGTGAAAACTAAGGATTTTAGTTATTTATTTTTAGACAGAGGGGAAGGGAGGGAGAAAAAGAGAAACATCGATGTGACAGAGAAACATCAATTTGGCTGCCTCTAACATGCATGCCATCCTGGGACTGAACCCACAACTCAGGCATGAGCCCTGACCAAGGAATCAAACTGGCGACCTTCTGCTTTGTGGGATGTTGCCCAGTCAACCCAGCCACACTGGTCAGGGCTCTAATGATTTAGTTGCTGTGTCCCTAAGCACTGTGAGACTAGGGATCTTGTCACCTTTATTCATTGTGCACATCCACTACCTAGCATAAGGCCTGGTAAGCCACAGAGGGGGTGTCTCAACATATTGAATAGTGTAATAGTTATTAAAAAGCATTAACATATTATTGGAATTTTTTGCTGAAAATACTTTTCTGTATATTTCTATTTTTTGATATTTTGACATATTAAAGCTCTAAATATATTTAATTTATGCTGCATTATTTATTTTTATGTAGATTTAAGTCCACTTATTTATTGCTTTGTGGTTTCTTTTGTTGTATTTAAAATATTCCTCATCCAAAAGTTTGCTTAATTTGCAATTCTTATTATGGTTATTATTTTTTGTTTACTTCTTGAGAAAACAACCTGAATTTTATTTTTTTAAACATATAAAATAAGGGCCTAAATTGAATTTTTCCTAAATTGGTAACTAGTTACTTTGTTAATTGATTAATTTATTCTTTGCTTTCTTTTGAAAAATATCTTTATTGAATTCTTACAAATGATTGTCTATGGCTCAGTGTTTATTTTAATGCCAGGGTCATGGTACTAAATATGCTTTTATTCTGATTTTGCCTCATGTTTGGAATAGATGCCCTTCTGGTCTATATTTGGGTTGGACTGTAATATTTGTTTTGCAACGCTTAACCATTTATTCCCCCAGGGGTTCTAGAGATGCACTGCAATGTGGTAATCACTGGCCACATGAAGATATTTAATATAAACTTATATTAATATCATATAGAATTTAAAATTTTGCTCCTCAGTCACACTATACCGATTTCAAGTATTGAAAGCAGCTACATGAGGTGCATGCTACCATATCAGACAGTGCAAAATTGTATAACATTTTCATCATCCCAGAAAGTTCTACAAACACTGCTTTCTAGGGAGTCTTTTTTTGGAATACCTAAAATTTTCCCAAGGGTTTAAAATAGAATACCTTTATGTGAGCTCTGTCCAGAAAAACATCCAGTCATTGTTAATAAAACGAGAACTGTTTGTGCGACACCGATGTAACCTGGCAGCCAAGGAGAGTGGACTGGGATGCGCATGTGTGAACAATGACGACTTCGCTGTACCTGTCAGTGGGGAGCAGTAGACACCGTTGAGTGAGCGGGCGTACTGTGTGGCCGTCACATTAGAAATAAATGAGTATAGCAACAAATCTGCATTAAATTTTGCAGTAAGCTTGAACCTTCCTCCGTGGGATCTATGTGCATGAATCAGAAGGCTGCGGTTGTGGCCAACTGGTGATGGGCAGCTTCATCACAACAATGTGTCCACTCATGCATCACGTCTCGTGCAGAGTTTTTTGGTGAAACATCAAATCACCCAGATGACTCAGCTCCTCTACAGCCCGGATTTGGCACCCTGCAACTTCTGGCTTTTCCCAAAACTAAAACCACATTGAAAGGGGAGAGATTTTAGACCATCAGTGACATTCAGGGAAATACCATGGGGCAGCTGATAGTGATTGGGAGAACTGTGTGAGGTGCCAAGATGCCTACTTTGAAGGGGACTGTGGTGTCATTGTCCTATGTACAATGTGTCTTGTATCTTGTATCTTCTTCAGTAGATGTCTCTATTTTTCACATTGCACGGCAGGATACCTTCTGGACAGACCTCATGTATTTTAGCTACTTTGGGAATTATCGGCATCCTTGTAATGTTCGGTTTCTACTTCTAGTTGTGTACTATGTAGTCACTTTGTAAAACAAGTTATTTTTTTCTCTCTTTACATTTGGTGATTTTTATTCAATGTCATATATATTTTTGGACAAGATTAATCTTAGGATTTTTAATTTTTGAAATGATATGACACTTGTTTTAAGTTTATCCTTTAGTCACTTTTCAACTTAGGTATTTTAGTTTAATTTTTTAAAATACAGTAAACTTTTTGAAGAGACATCTTGTATTTTACTGTATTTTCAAGTTTATTATTATAATGATCTGCTCGATTAAAAAAATCTATTGTATTGTCTTTTTCTCTTCAAATTTTATTTACTGTGTTTGCTATTTAGTAAATTCCCAAAGGTTATTACTTTTTAAAAGAATATATCGATTTTTGTTCAGTTTCCCCTAATTTTTTCATAAAGAGTCTCAGGGCCTATCTGGT
>VMDR010017485.1:0-20060 GCA_007922815.1 Macrotus californicus
CACAAAACTTCTTAACAAAATTTTAGCAGACCAAATCTGGTGACGTAGAAAAAGAATTATTCACCATGATGAAAAGGGATTTTTTTCCCCGGGAATTCATAGCTGCTTTAACATCCAAAAATTAATTAGTGTAATATAGCATATTAATAGAATAAAGGACAAAGGCCATGTGATCACTTTGATAGATGCAGAAAAAAACAATAAAACCCAACACCCATCCATGATAAAAACTCTCAACAACTACGCATAGAAAGGAATCCCCTCAAACTGATAAAGAGCATCTATGAACCACCTACACCTAACATCATAATGGTGAGAAACTGAATGCTTTACCCCTAAGATTTGGAAGGAAGGAAGAAAGGAAGAAGTTAAAGGCATTCAGATGGGAGAAAAGGAAGTAGAGCTATCTTTATTAACAGATGAAATGATGCTGTGTGTAGAGTATTCCTGGGATTCTACAAATTACCTGAAATTGTTAGTATGAAAATGGTAAAATATGAAGTTTCCATTCAAAAATAGCTGCAAGGACTGGGTATTCACATAATAAAAGAAAATAGGCTTTAAAATGATATGTGTGCTATAATTAAATTGTGTAAAATTATGTATAACTGAGCCTACACCAGAAGGGAATGTTAACTGTATGGTTGATAAAATTATAGTTGACTTTTTTACCTTTAAAAGATTTTATTACTCTTGCTATAAAGTAAAATAAATAAGATACAGTGAGAAAAAAATGACAAATGGTATGGAGATATTAAATTTAATTAGGAAAGAAGGGATGAAAGGATGGATGGGAGTTTTGTTTCAATGGTCCAGTTGACATGGTTTGGTGATTGATCAGGGTATGGGCTGACAGAGGGAAGAGTCTCTGTTGACATGAATTCCTGTCTGTCTCAGAGATGGTGATTCCATTAATAGAAAAAGAGTATACATACAAAGAGAATAAGTCTAGGGGCCATAGGGAAAGAAAGTGATCTCTCTCTCTCTCTCTCTTTTTTGTGATGTTATTGAGCATGCACCTGAAATAAATCCATCCCAGTTAGGTTGTTTCCCTTTTGGACATGTTGAGCTTGAAGTGCCAATGTGATTTCCTGGTTGAGATATCCCCAAGGTCAGAATAAAAGTAGTACCAAGAAGTTTGGAGAGAAGTTGGGCTAAAAGGATAGACATGAGAATCACATGCAGTGGGTGCTAGAGAATGAGGAAAAGTCATTGAACTTGAAGATTAGGTGTCACCGTGACATGTGAGAGAGCAGATGAACTGGATAGTGGATGCCAGACGTCAAAGTACCATGTGATTTAACTAATGCGGAATCTCATGAGCAAGCTGAACTAACAAGCAAAATAAAGACAGACTCATAGATAAAGAGCAGGCTGACAGCTCGGGGAGGGGGGCTGGGGGATGGAAGGATTCAGCAAAACGGAAAAAAAAGAGAGAGAACTCATGAACACAGACAACAGTGTGGTGATTGTGGTGGGGAGGGGTGGGGTGTAGGCGGAAGAGGGTATAGTGGGGAGAAATGATGATGGAAACAAAAACAAACAAAGGGTAGAAGGCTAAGTAAATGGGAGGTGGACAGCCATATAACTGTTCTTTTGAGACATTTGGCAGTGAATGGAAAGAGAGAAATGAGACAAAACTCATGTCAGTAGCAAGACTGAGGAAAGAATTTGTCATAGAGGTTTTTTTTTTAATTCTCTAAAGATTTTTGGCTGAAATTTTTCTGTTGCTTGAAGAACCACCGAGACTCATGAGCGCTGTGCGCACAGTGCGGCCCTCCTTGGCCTTCGGTGCATGCTTGCCCGGCAGATGCAGAACTTCACCGATGCAGCAAACCAAGTTTCATTGTGCTCTGTAACTGAAATGATTGTTGCCCTGGTCATTTTCTCCTGCAGTGAGAGAAGAATTTTTAAAATCAATTTCTCATTTGTACTGCCTCTTACAATGACTGTCTCCATCAGAAAATAAACCAGCTTGCCAATTTTGACAGCTTCTTTGTTAAAAGCAGGGCTTTATCTTTTCTTTTCTCTGTGTGTATAAATAAGCCTTTTTAAAAATTACCTTAGGGCAATGGAAAATTATTAAGGCGATGGAAAGGTTTCCAGATGAGGACCGACAAAAAAGATTAAAGCTCCTTAGTCTGAAATTACAAAGGTGGAGCAGGACAGAATCGGCATCTAAATTCAATCTGGTCTGCAAGCCCCGGACACCAAACATGGGAGGCAGCCTTCTACATGATAATGTCCACCCCACGGGGTCTCTGCTTGTGTTAGGAGCCACTGTGTATAAAAAAATACCTCGCAGTCTCTCAAGTACTATTCAGACGTGATGTTATTATTAGAACTTAGTGGGTGGTGTTTGGGGAGAAATAATAGGAAAAAAACTGCTTTATGGTTGGATAGGGAGCACGAGCCAACAGAGCATAAATAGAACTTGGAATGCCTGCATAAGATCCCGGGCATTGGCACCTGGGTGGATGTTTAAGGATCAGTGGGTCTTTTCTGTACCTTCCCTTGACTCTGAAGGTGAACTACCACGTGCTTCTGATGACATCTACTTGTTAAAGACCCAATCAATAGTGGATTGGATGAACACTAACCCAATACTTCTCTCAGTATGTATAGCATTTTCAGGGCTACTTTAAGTTCTAAAATAATGTATACTAGAAAACAAGTATAAAAGTGTATAAAATTTAACAACTCACTTTTCAGAAGAAAAAATATCCCAATGCAGAGAGTTTACTGATTTCTATGGTCTAAATGCTTACTCTACAGCAGATCTCGGGCTGCCAGCCTGAGGCACTGACCGCTCTGGGCAGAGACGCGGGAGCACATTGCTGTGTGACGTGCTCACCACCCGACATGACAGGCGTGGTAACCCCAACAGCGTGGCTAATAGTAATGTGGAGCAAAATAGAAAGTGCTGTGTTTTGACTATTTGTTGCTTTGATTTTGATATAATTTATTTAATTTTAAGTTTATGTAACTTTATTTGAATAATGGCTGTGTTTAACAACCAGCTCTCAAAATTCCTGGACATTTAACAATTACTCCCTTGAGCTGGTGTGAGCTGGTGTGAGCTGGTTCAAGTACACAATGCTCTGACTAATGTATGGGTCACAGGAAAACTACTAATGGAGATCAGGAAGTATTCAGACCTATCAGATAATGAAAATACTACATATCAAAACTTGCAGGTTGATGCTAAGATACTAGATGGCAATTTAAAATATTAAATACTTCTACTGGTAAAGAAGAAAGATGTGCAAATGAGATAAGCACTTCATTTAAGAGAGCATTGTAAAAAAACAGAATAAATCTTTAAACAACCGCAGGAAGATTAAGAAAGATGAAGGCAGAGGTATTAAAAAATAGAAAGGCGAGATCATCAACGTCAAATTTGGTTCTTTGAAGAGACTCCCAGAATTGACAAGACTTTGCTGAGATTAGTACAGAAATAAGAGAAGGCACAAATGAAAACAAAAGTCAGTCATGTTCCTGGACGTAATAGAGATCTAGAGAAGAGTAAGAGAAAATTAAGGGCATGGGGCAATGTGCCTGAAGGATCGGTGAAGTGGGAATAAATGTGTGAAGGAGCTGGGGGGGCTTTGTGGCCGGAGGTGAATGGGACAGCACAGCCCTGTGAAGTGACAAGTCCTCGGACGTGGCCCTGGATTGGGTGCTGGGGAAAAGAAGAGAAAAGGAGATGAGGACGGGGACCTTGGCAGGAGGGTGGCATACAGCTGACTTCATGTCAGAGGGCTCAGGGGAGGCGGCCAGGGTTTGGTCAGGGAATCTCTGCTTGCACTGCATTGTTTCACCTTTTTCCTTGAAAAGTCTAACGCTTTTCATATCCAATAACGAGTCCATGGTTACAATAATGCTTTGATATTTTAATAAAATTGCACCATTAGAGAAAAAGCATAATTTACTAGATTTTATCCCATTACCAATATGTTTTTCTATGCCTGAGGAAACCTTATCCCATTAACCCCTAAAACCATGACCGGCAGAATATCTGGAAAGAAACTGCTTCTGCCAGGCAGCTTAAACCAGCACACGGCTAGGAGATGTCACCACAACCCTGCCATGTGACACAAATTACATGTGCAGCATGTCCCAGTGCTCTTAAAGCATCGAGAACATTCCCTTAGACATACATTAGCTTAAGTGTCTCCACTTTTTCCACTGGATTCTATGCTTTATAAACCCTATTATCTGTATTTTCCTTTGTGTGTTTTTCCAGTTTTCCCAGATGCACACAGGTTTCTGCTTCTCCCCCTTTTTCACGTTGCCCCTTGTCGGGGATTTGTACCCCAGACCCTCGAGTGTGCTATTTGAGTCTGAATAGATTCTCACTGCGGGCTTAGGCTGAGGCTGTCTGAGAAAATGTCTCTCTCGCTCCCCTCTGTTCATTAAGAATAGTTCCTTACCCATTTAATCAATTTATGTCCTTGGTAGCGTTTTCATATTCAGATATTATCTTGTGAAACTTTTTTTTGGCTTATTTTTTCTCTCTCCCACTAGAAAGTAAGTTCTATGAAGATAGAACTTGTCTCATTTGCACAGTGCCACATGGTGCCTGGCAAATTTGAGCAGCTCAACAATAAGTAGATTTCTCAAACTGGTGTTTGTCAGAAGTTCCTGCATTCTTATTGAAATGAGGATGAAAGTACCCACTTCGTGGAATTATTGTAAAGATAAAATGCGATGATGCATGTAAAGCACTTAGCACAGTATTTGACACACTAGTTATCAGTCTGCATCAGTGGCAGCTAGTACAAGGAACTGGACACGTTCCGGGGCCCTAGTTCAAGGAATAAGAGGAATGGAATGAGAAGCAAGAAAATAACCGATTAGCTTCCCACTTGCCCTCCCCCTGCTGAGCAGCAGGTGGCGCTCTGGAGGAAGCCCAATAAGAGGTTCTGTACCTGGAGCTAGCTGTCACACCCAAGGGGAAGAAACTTGTCCACCACGTACACATCTGTTTCTCTTCTTGTTCTACTGTGTCTGTATGGCTTGATCATCTTCTTACCGACTTCTGTTTTCAGCATACTGTGTTTGATTCAAGCGAACTTCACATGGTTGGTTCACTATTCTTCCTTTTAAAAAGCCTCTCTGTATCTCCCTGTGACCAGCCAATTGATTCATAGAATCTTTATATAATGTTATCACATAATGCTGTTGCTAAGGCCTGTAATTGAATGAGTAGCTCTGTGCACAGAATGTAATTACTTTCACAGCAGCTTGGAACGCGCCAAAATAATGACCAGATGAAAAATTATAGTGGGTGATATGGCTAATTGTGGCAGAGAGCGTTAATCACATCATTACTAAAATCAACAGCAGCCACCTGGACCGTCTGCTGGTGCACCACATTCATTGACTGGGCTCTCTTCTCACCACTAACCCAACTAGCGTCTGGAATTCATATTGTATGTAGGGTGCTCTAGGAGATGCTGAGGGAGGTGGGGAACTGGCAGAAAGCAAGTTTTGGGATGTAACAATTGGGAACAGTGTAAAAAATGTATATTCAAAATACTTAATAAAGCAAAAGAATCATCTCATTGAATTGTGGTCACTTAGGGAACACTCCTAGGAGAAGAGCCTAGAGCTTGGCCTTGAGGAAACTGGTCAGATCTGGGCTGTCAGGGTTGACACACCAGAAGGGAACTTGCAGGGCAGAAGCTGAGGAATCAGCGAGTCATGTGCTGGGGTCTCCAAGGAGACCTGGGGCTGGACGTGGGGACTGTGATGGCTGGTTATGGCGGTGAGTTTACAGAGGAGGTACCCATTGACTCGTGTTTGCGTTAAGCTTGGTCAATTTTGAATGACTTGGGGAGACCCCAGGAAATTCATGGTATCTTTTTTTTTCCTTTTTAAATGTAAAAATTATGTAAAAACATTAAGGAAAATTAAAAGAAAAGAAAATAGTTTGCATATACAGTGCCTAGGATCAGCAAATGGGTCAGATCTAGCTCACTACCTGTTTGTGTATGTCCCAGGAGCTAAGCATGGTTTGGGGGGCCAGCAGAAGTAAGGCTTGCTTGAGTGTGCTTGGCGGGGTACATGAATGTCTCACAGGAGATGGACAGCAATTTGAACATTTCACCTAAAATGTCATATGGTGTGCTTGAGGGTGATATTGTTGTGTTATAGAATCACATGCTTATGATTTTGTAATTTAAAAAAGGGGTGTTAGTTGTGCCGGACCCTGTGTTTTGAAATGCTTGAAGAAAGTCAAAAGAGAAGAATGACCCTTTGTGACATGTGAAAACGACATGAAATTCAGATCTCAGTGTCCATACATGAAGCTGTATTGGAACACACACACTCTCGTTTGTGCATGCATTGCCTGTGTCTGCTCTGGGCCACGGTGGGCAGGGTTCAGGGGTGGTGACAGACTGTATGACCACAGAGCCGGGGGTATTTCCCATGTGGCCCTTTATGGAAAATATTTGCTGACCCCTACCTTGACCCAGAGCTTTTTCATTTCTGCCTGCTTCCTTCTAGTCTTTATCTAAATGTACACATAATTTACATAGTTGTACACATATTTGTACAGTGCCCTCTTATCCACGATTTCATTTTCCATGGTTTCAGTTTCACGTGGTTTGAAAATATTAACTGAAAATGTTCAGAAATAAACAATTCGTAAGTTTCAAATCATATGCGGTCCTGAGTAGTGTGATGAAATCTGTCACCATCCCACTGTGTCCATTCCGGGTCACAAATCATCCCTTTGTTCAGCGCGTCCACACTGGAAATGCTGCTCCCCCGTTAGTCACTTAGCAGCCATTGAGAGAGAGAGAGAGACCACATCACACAACTTCTTATTATAGCATATTGCTGGAATTGTTCTATATTATTACCTACTGTTGCTACTTTCTTACTGTGTCTAATTTGTAGATTAAACTTTGTCATAGGTATGTGTGTACAGAAAGAAGATAGTATGCATACAGGGCTAGTGCCATCCGCAGGTTTAGGACCCATTGCACGTCTTGGAAGAGATCCTCCTCAGAAAAGGGGGACTAATTCATATGGCTTTTCTCACCTTGCATCATAAACATTCTCCTGTGAGAGTCACCATAATTGTCATTTGAGTGAATTGTTATCTGTGTAGTGTTATAAAATATAAAAAAAATGCCTATATACATTGTCCCATTTTATGGTTCTGACAACCCCTAGGATAAGGGGGAGCGCTCCCATGTCACGGAACTGTCACCGCCGTTCAGGGGTGTGCCCAAGGCCACACAGATGGCAAGCAAGTAAAGCCGGATTTCTGACCCCAAAGCCCTTATACATTTTACTGCACAATCTTGTTTACTGACAATTATATAAACATTGCCAAGGCAATATGAATTATTTTTAATGAACAATTCTTTAATTACTAAGCTCTGGCTTGTGTGGCTCAGTGGACTGAGTGCCGGCCTGGGAACCAAAGTGTCACTGGTTCAATTTCCAGTCTAGGGTACAGGCGTGGGTTGCAGGCCAGATCCCCAGTAGGGGGTGTGCAAAAGGCAACCACACATTGATATTTCTCTCGTTCTCTTTCTCCTTCCCTTCCCCCTCTTTAAAAATAAATAAATAACATCTTTAAAAAATAATTAATAGATGTGTAGGTTGTTCCCAGTTCTTTCCTTTTGCCAATAGTGTCTCAGTGAACATATTTTTACTTATTTTGTGTATTTACTTTAGGGAGAAAAATTTAGATTTGTTTTAGAGCTGCAACAGAGAACCCTAGTGGTGTGAACGGGGTAGGGACTGAGCTCTGAGTAGGGGAATAACCGGGGGTCTCACCCTTCAGAAGCTGCCTCCTCAGTCATTTAGGAGTTATATGTGAAGTTCCTGTTAGCGCCAGGCACGGGGCCAGGTGGCTTCAGGGGATTTGGTGTTGAAATTGAGGGAGCCCCTGCTGTTGAGACGCTAACAGTTACTGATGTATGGGATGGCAAGGGGACAGGTCAGCTGGCCGTGGTACTGCCCAGTGGCGTACACAATGGAGAGGCCTGCTGGGTGCCAGGGAATGGCCATCTTGGCTGGGAGCTCAGAGAAGAGTCTTAAAGTGCAGGGTAAGTAGGGAGTTGGCCAGGTGAGAAGGGGGACAAGGACAGCAGGAGGAGACATCAGTTGTGGCTGGGGAACCCGGCTATGGGAAAGACAGGCAGTAAGACAAACCTTCCCATAGGCGAAATTCAGGTTGTTCAGTGCATCTGAGTGCAGGTATGTGAGCAGGTGGGGAGAGGGAAGGCGGGCAGAGCAGGCAGAGCCTGTCACAGGCCTTGTGTGCCCCACGGAGGAGCAGGGACTGTCTTATGAGGAGCCTGAGCAGGAGAGGACCGCACTCAGTATCAACTGGTAGAACAAGCGAGTTGCCACATGCAGAATAAATTAGATGAGGTAAGCTTGGGGGCTGGGGCCAGTTAGGGCAGCTGGTGCAGCAATCCAGGTGAGAGACAACCATGTCCGTGTGGATGAGAAACTTGGGCTTGTTCTAGAAACAAATAGAGGCCAAATTAATAGAACTGCATGATTGCCTATATGTGGGGGAAGGGAGAAAAGGAGGAACCAAATCTAAGATGACATAGAAGTTCCTAGAATGAGTGTTTCTTTGCCTTTTAGATTTTGTTTTGGTAATGTCCATAAAAAGGTTATTGGGACAAAGGATATGAACCTTTGAAGACTCTTGATATGCTTTGGAGGTAGTGCGTTCTCCAAGAGGCAGTCAGTTTACAATACCAATAAGTGGAGTTTTGAGCAGGGAGTAATTTGATAGAAATGGTGTGAAGTGATAGCAACATGCAGGTCAGATTTGGTCAGAGAGCCCTGGCTGGGCGGCTGTTACAGGAATCCAGGCTGAGCTATTAGCCACAGCCTGCCATGCTCTCCCGACAGCTGAGCTCTGGCTTGTTCATTCATCCAGAAATCAATTACTGAGTGCCAGCTATGTGCTAGGACTGCGCTGGATGCCTCGGGGACATGGAGAGGTGGAAGAAATTGGCTCTCTTGCTCAGGAAGGGTTTATATATGTAGTAGGAGATCAAGATACACAGCCAAAACTTTGGTGAATGGAAGGTGAATGTAACAATAAGGTTACAAAATACCATGGGAATTCAATGAGAAGAGATTAATTATAGAGGGTGGGTGGGGCAGAGGAAGAGGTCAATTCAGACCAGGCTTTGAGCTGGTTTTTACTGCACAAGGGTGGAAGTTTGGGACAGGTGGGTGGGAAGAGTCCAGGTGGAGAGTGAAATACACATCTGGGGACACAAAGCATCCTGTTTATTGTGAGATCTGTCTTTGGGGCTGTAGCTGACGCTCCAGGGAAGGCAGCACAGTGTATTTCTGCATCTGGAGCTGGAGAAGGAATCCAGGAGTTTCTGAGACCAGGAGTTTCTCAGTGATTGTCCGCCTCACAAACCCGTGCCCTAGTTTTGGTAGCAGAATGAAGCAAATGGAAGAGGATTTCTGATTCTGGAACATGGCTTTGCCTCTAGGCTTTCACTAGGGAGGGGCAGGGCACCTTGTCTCCCTGAGGCAGGCGGGTGTGCTCCCAGGGCTTCAGGCCAGACCTGACGGCTGGGGCTGTCTTCTGGCCCAGTACTCCTTAATCCTTACTAACCTCACCCTCCCACCCTGCCCCACCTTCCCCTAAAGTACAGGCTGTGCCTGGGGCCACCAAGACCTGCTCTGGACCAGTGGGAGATATAATGTCTGACCCTCCTGGTGCAATTCCTCTAAGACATTTTCAGTGATTCTATGAAAACCAAGGAATAATATTCGTGGAAAAGTTCTGCTGGTGGATGCGTGGCATTCGTTCATTCAGTTCAACATTGTTGAAAGCCTGCTACAACATGCTAGGTGCTGAGGAGGTCTCCTATCAATGCCCTGGAGAAAAGGAAATGGGGGAGGGGGAGTAGGGCACGTGGGGCTGGAGGTTGTGATTGTGAATGGGGTATGGAGGAAGGCCTTGTTTGAGAGGTGTACATTTGAGAGCAGACTCCAAGGAAGTGAGTAGGCGAGGGATATCTGTGTACAAATGTTCCAGGGAGGGAAAAAGCAAGTGCAAAGGCCCTGAGAGGAGGGAGGGAGTGCAGGCAGCATCAGGAAATGAGGTTGGAGGTGTCCTGAAGTGAGGGAGAGAGCAGTGCAGCACACGTGGGCCTCTGGGACCAGGCTGAAGGCTGCAGCCCTTACCCTGAGAGGCAGCCGTTGGAAAGTTCATTATTATACTAACTATTGATTTTCTTGTTCCTGCTCTGGCCTCCTAGCCACCCTGTCCCAGATGATCTGGGTTTGAATCCGGCTTTGGACAAGTTACTTAACTTTTCTGTGCCTGTTTTCTTCTCTGCCAAATGGGGGTAATAGTAATTCTTATCTTACAGAGGTTATGGGAATGAAATGAGGTCATATTTAGAGCAGGCAGTGCCTGGCACATGGTAAATGCTGTGTAGGAGTTTGTTAAAAACAGAATTTTTAAAAAATACGGCAGCTTGCGGACTCAAGCCAATGCCCGGTGTCCATAGCAGCATTATCCCCATAGTCCGAAGGTGGAAACATCTCCAGTGTGCATCAGGAGGTGGACAGGTCAGTAAAATGTGGTCTATACACACAATGGAATATCACTCATCCATAAAAAGGAATGAAATTCTGACGCATGCTACAACATGGATGAGTTTTGAAAACATTATGCTAAATGAAAAAAGCCGGACAGACTCAAAAGAACAAATATTGAATGATTCCACTAATATGAAGGGTAGTTAAGTTTGTGGAGACACCAGTAGGTTAGCAGGCACCAGAGCTGGGAGCGGGGAATGGGGACCCCACGTGTCTGGGTGCAGTGAGTCCTCGGCACCTTTGTTTCCTTATCGACAAGATGAGGGGTGTGGGCTTCGTGATCCCTGGGGTCCTCTCCTGATCCAAAGTCCTGTGATCCCAGGACTCCTGTGCCAAACCTTATGTCCTCAGCCCTCCATTTAGATCTGGGCCATTTAGTGGTCCCACCTCTTGGCAGCGTCCGTCGGCCATCTGCTTTCTGGTCTGCAGATATGGGATTGTGTCCCTAGCATCACCAGGAAGGGATTTAAATGAATGTCTATAAATGTATCAGCCTTTGAAAACCGTTTCTAAATAATACCACCAGCAGCAGCACTCACTTGTAGAGCTTTTGCTTTTAACTTTCCAAAAGCTGTCCCTATGAATTATTTTTCTGCAGCCTCATTATAGTTCTGTGGACCAGGTGAGACATGCAGAGTGGCCTCCGCTGGGCCACTGGTCTTTGGGGTCTTCCCTTCCTCAATCTGGGCACCAGGGGCCTTGCCTGGGGTGGGGCTGAGAATCTGGGGAGTCTTTTATGCCCATTTAGTTTCACCTCTGAGGTGAAGTGATTTGAGTACAGAACAGAAGCCAGCTTCCTGTCTCTGGGCCTTGGAAGTATGGGAAACCCATATATATCTACAGATTTCCCATGGGCCATGCACAAGGTGCTACCCTTGGGTGGCCCTGGAGGCCATTCTGCCTGCCTGCAGGTCACGATCTGGATCTAAGCTTTTTCTTTTTTTTTAAGGATTTTATTTATTTATTTTTAGAGAGGGGAGGGAAGGAGAAAGAGAGGGAGAGAAACATCAATGTGTGGTTGCATCTCACGCGCCCCCCTACTGGGGACCTGGCCTGCAACCCAGGCATGTGCCCTAGACTGGGAATCGAACCAGTGACCCTTTGGTTCCCGGGCTGGCACTCAATCCACTGAACCACCCCAGCCAGGGCTGAATCTAAGCTTTTTCATGGCAATAGTTTTTATGCAATGGAAGGAATGTTACCTGTTTATTCTACCACAGCTTTTGTTTTTCCCTTTTTCATTTTGCTACTTGCTATAGGTGAACATGGCCTACTAGCTTCTTGAAGAGGTGGGACTCATCCGTCTCTCCTTCTACAGTCAGGTGGGCTTTGGGGGACCAGAGTGAACAAGGGAACACAGTAGGCTGCTTTGTGTCTTTGGAGTAGCCACAGAGGAGTTCAGTCTCGCTGCTTGTTTTTCAAAATCTGATTGCAGTCAACACACAACTCATCATCCTTTGTGGCTGCTTGTCCATCAGTTAATTTATTAAAAATGCATGCATTCATATAAATTGGGGAGAATTTTACTAGATATCCTATAGGATAGTTTACAAAGTAAGTCAATGCATATAAGACTAAGTTAGGACTGTTCAGCATATTGCCAGTGGTTAACAAATTACTGTAGCTATTAGTTGGTGGGATGGGGTTGACAGGTTGGGGTCTGTATACAGCTTTTCCATCAAAATAAACTTCTAAATGGCACATTTGTTATTTTAGTAATTTCTAATTTCTGTAGTCAAAGAAGTGTTAGATCTTTTAAAGCAAGTCTAGAAATATGAACACCTAGGGGTAAATTGTATGCTATTAGTTTCCATTAGTTCAGGTGTCCTTGGCCTTTCATGTCCTTATCACAACCATTGACTTTCCCCACCCCTGGGGTCAGCACCTCCAGAAGCATGGGCGGGGCCCCTTCTGCCTGCTCTCCTTCAACCGACACAGCTGTTCAGGTCAAAAGCTCTTACTAGCTTGTGGGTGACTTTCCACGGAGAGGGCACTTCCCCATCTTTATTAACCTTCACCTAGAGGTGACTTCTTTGACATTTCAGATACTTTCCTTCCTTTTCGCTGAAGACAAATAATCTCTCCCCTTTCCCTCTCTCTCTCTTTCTCCTTCTCTGTTTTGGCTGGAGAGCAAGATGACTACCTCTCATGTAACAACTAATGCTTTCGTGAGCATTAACCCTGTGTCAGTGCATCCTCTACACTCTACAGGTGAAGAGAGGTCACTAGGTCACAGAGCAATGAGAGTGTGCCAGAGGCAGGGCCTGGCTCCAACCTGACAATTTCTTATCTCTATGGCTTCTCTTACTCCCCAAAGTTGTAGTTGTCACAGGTGGGCCCAGGTAATCAGGTTCTTGGTGATCGGGACAAAGAATTGAACTGAACACACAGTTTATAGCAGAGAACATGGAAGCAGGCCAATTCCAAGCAGAGATTGACCTCATGGGCTGGAGGGATTCTATTCTTCTGGGGTGGATCCTTCCTGGCTCATTTTGGCGGGCTTTTATTGTGCATGTACAAGTACTTGTATTACTTTAAAGCTACTGTGCATGTGGTCTCCCATGATTTTCCCTAATTGGCCACTGGAGAAGGAGGTCCCACAATGTTACCAAATGGACCCCCCTTCTCCTGGGGTCCCCCTAAACTAAGTTTGCCTTGCTCGCCACCAGGGAATTATAGCTCTCCATGTCAGAGATTGGTGAAAAGGAAAGGAATTATTTATTCAAAAGTTATACAGACCTAAGACTAATGGCTTAATGTCTTCATTAAAATCCTAAAGTCCCTTAAAACACCACAAACACACACAGTCCTTCCTTCCCCCCTTTGCCCAGTCTGGGGTACCGTGTCTCAGGAAAAGAAATCGAGGTCTGTGGCTCAGTTAGCCCCTGGTTCTTTCCAGTAATCTGTGCTTGACTGGTTGGCCTCTCTTGGTTCCCAGCATCATCAGCTGTGTCACCGGGATCTCTAGTTCTTTATCCAAACCCTCATGGCACCTTCTCACGGCCCACCAGCGAGTCCTTCCACCCCTTTCCTTCCTGCAGCATCTCTCCTGCATTGTTCCAAACTGCTGAGAGAGAGCCCTGCATCGCTGCTACATTTTGCTTTCCAGCTTCCTAAGCTGTGTGGCACAGGGAGCCCCAAAGCCACATGGTTCACCCCTGCTAAAACCACATGGTTCTCTGCCAGAGCCGCATGGTTCTTCTCTTCCAAAGCCGAGTGGTGATTCTTGTCATGGCTGCTGTGCCTGGGATTAAATCCCAGCACCAATCTTCCTCTGCAGCCCCATTTCTGACTCCTCCCACAATCGGCTACACTTGTCAGGATTCCCGTATTTTTCCAGCTGTTCTGGGCTGCCATAGTAAGTCTGGGCAGGTGTGATCCTGTGGTGTGGAGCCAATCATCTCCAAGCTCCTACACAGGCTCTGTAACCAGGGGGAGTTGCCTCCCAGTTACATCATGGGTTGAAGTCACTCCCTTCTCCCTGGCTCAAAGCATGGCCACAGCTATTTAACATATCCATGAAACCAGTTAAAGGTTATGGATATGTTAAATGACCATTTTAGAGGTTATCTGCAAAACTGTTGCTATGCAAAACAGCTCTCAATGGCCCTGCTCCATGCATCCTATCCCCCAGTTCAGACTTGTGGGGGTGAGGACATCCCATATTTTTAATATTTCCTGGACACCCTGAGTTCTGGACCCCATTACAAACCCTTCTTTTGGGGCCCACCTGGCTGCACCCTCTTGCATAGTTACTAATTATTTTAGCCACACAGAATGGTGCCTGTCCTTACTTACTTCTGCCTGCTTCCAGAAAGTTTAGAACTATATCTACCCAAAGCCTCTTAAAGGAACCATCATTGTGCCTTGGGACATTCCTACGGGGACTTATCCTCAGGGGACAGGTGGCAGCACAGTGGAGCTCTGTGTATGATGGTTGCTTCCTGGAATGGAAGAGTCTAGAATGATTAGTGGTCTCATCACCACTCACTGCTGAGGCTTCAAGGGCTTTAGATCTGTCTGTGAAGATGGGACAGAGTTAAACCATGGGCCACATTAAAGCTGATGTATTGACCTTCCTTCTAGCTGAAAGGGGATCCTTATTGCCTTGAATGCAGGAACCCGTGAAGTTATGGCCATGCTGCCTTTCTGAGAATACTCTGTTTCTCCCTTTCTGATTCTCCTTGCCCGTTTCTCAATGCCCCATGTGTCCGTCCATCCAGTAGCCCAGACACCTGCAAGTGTCCTGGGGCACAGCCTGCTCCAGGGACCCTGTGACCCCTCAGAAGTGTTCCCAGTGGCCTTCCTGGGTCTTGTCCTTGTAGGTGAGCTAGTCCTGAGTGTACAAAAACGTCATACCTTCCCCAAGTCTCCCAGGTGTCTGCCTTTTGCTGTACCAGGCTCCCCGTATTCTGGGGAACCTTTCACACAGCCAAACCAGGTGCTTGAGCCTTCCCTGCTCCCCAGCCTGAGGGAGGCCTCAAGGTCATACCACAAATTCCTGGAACTTGTCAGGAAGCTGCCCTTGTACGGGCTTCTTTATTGCTTCTAAGGGCTTCTGTCTTCTTACTTGAAGCTTGTTTTTGGGTGATGATGAGACTGAAGTAGATGATGCTTGGGGATGGAGAAAGTGTGTCTTTTAAAGCCAAACTAGACTGCGTACGGAACGATCTGTGTCTCTCTTGTCCTTTACATAGAGAGCATGATCACGTGTGTCAGGAGGCCCCAGTTGTGTTCTCAGATGTTACTAGTTGAGGTGATGTTTTTATAATGTCAGCACTGGTTCATATCTGAAGCTCTGGCCAGGCAGCGATAAGTGGGCCAATTCTCCAGTCAGGCCCTGGTGCCAAAGGCTCGTATAGACACAAAAGCCATTGGGCTTTTCACCTATACCAGACCCTGATGT
Source organism: Macrotus californicus (assembly GCA_007922815.1). Classification (NCBI taxonomy): domain Eukaryota; kingdom Metazoa; phylum Chordata; class Mammalia; order Chiroptera; family Phyllostomidae; genus Macrotus; species Macrotus californicus. The sequence goes on from VMDR010017485.1 coordinate 15,524, forward strand.
GCTGTTGTCTCTGAGAATTTAAATCAAATTAGCCTAAACCATATTAAGGGCATGGCTAATTCTGCATCAGTGTCAGAGCTGCAGGCACAAGACAACTTTGTTGCTTCCTTCAAGCTGTGACTCAGTTCTGGCTAGGCTCCTTGGATTCCTTTCACTGTCCTGGACGAAGAAAACCTGATAGGATTCCGAGAAAGGCAGAGACATGGCTTGATAAAACCAGATTCTCTCTTCTGCACCCTTTGGTTTTTAATTGGCCAATGGTACAGTTTCAATTTTTAGCGCCTCTAGAAAGCAAAAAGAGCCTGATGGTGTATTATCACAACAGTTGATCATGTCATGGTGGGAAGTGTAAACAAGAAGAAAGCAGGTGGTTTTAAGCACTATTTCTAAACTTCCTTCAGTGACAGTTTTCTACAAGACTGCAGATGTGCCTTTTGAGCATATCATTGGATTAAACAAATGGAAGGTCGCAAGCTTTCCCTCCTACTTGGTAACCACATCCGTCCCCTGAATCTGGTCAACAGGCATTTAAATGAACTGGAAAAATATTCCCGATATGCGCAACCACAGGACCTATGCTAAGTCTGTCTATAGCGACAGCTCACTTATGTTTGCCGCTGCATTGCAGTCGCCTGCAGGCTATGTTTTTTCTGTGGCCTGATTGTAGGTAAAGGGAAGGCAGGAGACTGCATCAGGAGACTTTCTCTATCACCGATAGCTCTTGGCTGTGTCTTCCTGTACCAGGGTTTTAGGAAATGATTGCTGAATTGAATTAAACAAGGCCTAAAGTAAAATCTTGAAGCAATAGAAGGGCAGCCAATTATACTTAAGCTTCAGCAGTAACTTACAGTAAGATCTCGTTTGCCAGTTTATTCCATTACGCAGTTGATGGAACATTTGTTCTTGAAGTCACCTCTGTGTTAAAGACAACAAACAAACTAAGCTCTCTTAACAAAATAGTAAATTCTTATAACAGACCACTGGATTTCCTGTGGTCACAACCTCTCCATGTGAGTAAGACTCACAGGGAGGCACAGGAAGGAGGCAGGAGGATGCAGAGAAGAGTAATCATGAGTCACACGAGGTGGAAAGCAGTCAAAAAGTTTACCTGCAGAATTTGCTATAGACACCGTCACGTCACCACACAGGCCTGGAAGCCTGGGGGAAGGATTCAAGGGCCTGAAAGACTGAGTAGTTCTTTTCAATAACACATTGTCACCAGTCTGCGACAGTGTCATTGCCATGCCTATGGCAGAAAAAAAAATTGAGCAGAAAATTGTTGAATCTGGCTAGCTGAGCAGGCAAGGTATAGCCCAAGTTAATGGAATAATTTATTTAGTCTGGGTGAATAGATAAAATTCAATAGTTCACACAAAAATGATTCTGATCATTATTGAATGGCCATTTCAATTTGAATTGCAGCAGTACCACCATGACTTAGGTTACTTAGATTTCAGAAGGCTTCCTTCCAGGAATAGGTGTTGGCCCTCAGTGATGGGCTTACCAGCACAGGTTCTTGCCATCCCTTCATCCATGTCGACTCAACTGGAAATTCTTAGTTCTTTCTAATTTTAAGGTTGTCATAAAGAACTCTCTGGAACCAGTTGGAATGTGAGATAGGTTTTCTGATACAAGAAGTCTCTGGGAAGATGTGATTTGCTACCACATGGTGCTATTGTCTTTTTTATACTAAAATTTAAAAAATCTTTGGAGTATTCTGTTTTATTTATTGCATATACTGAACTTCAGGCAAATAAGAGAAAAACCAAATTAATATCTTTAAATGCTTTTAAACAGCTGGAATTCGAGTGGTTGGTGCAATAAGAGAGAACTTATGCAAGACTGTGTAATAGAATATCAGTGTGAACACAGATAAATAACACAATGAGGAATGTGTGTTTTATATTGCTCCAAAGGCTGCTTAAAATGAGAAAAAAAAATTTCTGATAATCCCAACTCTTTAATTCAGTTTAGGAAATGTTTGAGACCCTTTCTGAGAGGGTGCTAGCTTTAGACCCTGTGTAGGTGTATTTGTTCCCTAGGATGCCATGACATATTACCACACAGTGGGTGGCTTAGTATAACAGAAATGAGTTCTGTCATAGTTCTGGAGGCTCTGTATTCTGAAATCAAGGTGTCAGTAAGACCATGCTCTCTCTGAAGGCTCTAGGAGAGACTCTGTTCCATGCCTCCTTCTTAGCTTCTGGTGTTGCCAGTAATCCTTGTCATCCCTTGGCTTGAATTACATCCCTGGTAAGCACATGGGCTTTCTCTCTGTGTCTACTTCTTCTCTTCTTAAGAACACCAGTCAAACTGGATTAAGGGCCCAGTGTATGACCTCATCTTAACTAACTGTACTTGCAATGACCCTATTTACAAATAGTGTCACATTCTGAGGTTCTGGAAAAGACATGGATTTGGTGGGATATTATTCAACCCAATATAGGAAGCTTCTAAAATGAATACCAAGTGACTCCAGTCTTCAGGAAGATGTAGCTAGAAAACTATAAAGCAAAGCGATATGTTTAAGTGGTAATAGATGAAGATTACCATGGACATTTGGAGGAGTGATTGGTTGGCACTACAGGGAAGTTACGGAGGGCTTTAGTGGCAGACCTGAAAGACGACTAGTACTATAGAAGCAGGACTGAAGGACTAGCTACCAGCTGGCAGAAACAGGGAAGCCCAGGTATTCAGCTCAAGCATTCTGGACTGAGGGACCAGTTTGAGCAGGCAACGAGATGCAAGTGTGCATCTACTGTATGGGATGCTTGAGACAACTGGTGTGTATGGCCAGAAGTTAGTGTGGCCTTTGGGTAGTGGTTGCCATGTGTTGTTGTGGCCATTGGGAAGGGAGGGAGAAGGGTTGAAGGACAAGTGGAGCAGTAAGAAAGGTGATGGGAACCCAGTGGTTCAGCCCCTTTAGTAACTGCCACAGAATGGGATTTTCAAGTGGTAGTTAAGGGGAGAGCTCAAGGAGAGCTGGAATGACTATTCTTTAAGGGCACTCGAGGAGACCTTGCTGGACTCAGAGGAGCTGGACTTCTATGCCCCCTGTCAGCTCTCAAGTTCTGTGACTCTTAGGAGAAATATCTTTTCACTAATCACATCATGCCTCTTTCACTGGTTATTATGCTTTTGCTTCCTCCCTCCTTTCTTTCCATCAAGCATCTTCCATGGACCAGGCACTGAAGATACAATAGCAAGAAGACAAAGACAGCATCATTCTATTCTCTCCCCTGTAGCATTAGCACAGGAGTATGTAGCAGGTTCTCGGGACATATTGTTTTGAATTGAGTGTGAGTGAGGAAAAATGACAAGGCAGTTTGGCCCTGGGTAGGAAGCTCTGCATCAGAGTGGAGCTGCTTTGAAAGATGACTTCAGGAACCTCCTCCTGAGGAGGTGGAGGGTAGGTGGCAGCTTACAAGTGTTTGATGTCTGAGTCATCAAAAAGGCCCCTTTGCCTCCCAAAATATCTCCTTTACCCAGGCTGTTGGTGCTTTTTAAATTCCATTATTGGAAGTTAGTTTTCCTCTGTTAAAATGCAAATGCCCTGTGGAGAGAGGTTATCCATTTATCCTCATCAATCTTTTGCATCTTAATATGAGGGATTTTATCAGTCTTTCCTGCATGGCAGGTTTTGGAGAAAAGCACATGGAGGACAGTGGGGACCCAGGGAGGAGCACTAGACATGCCAAAGGTAAATTTTGTCAAGGTTGTCAGTTTGGATGAATTGACCCTTGTCTTAGAAAAATCCATTATTATCCATTTGCTGGTATATGTTGGAAAAGAAATGATTTTTTTTTCCTGTTGTATGTATTGTGGCTACAAAACTTTCCCACCCTCGTCCTAACAAAAATAATTTGAATGGACTCCTAATCCTCTGTTTCTTCTTGATAAGGCTACGCTATGTATGGTTTGTGTGCTCACATGTCAGGGAAGGCCAATGATACCGCTGCTGTAACAAATATCCCCAGAGTTTCAGTGGATGATTCCAGAGGTTTCTTTTCTCGTTCACATTTCAATATGATTCAGGTTCACTGGAGGGGAGACGGTGTTCCACAGAGTCTTTTAGGGACCTGCAGCATGGAAGGGATGTTGCATTCCAAGAATCTGTAATTTTTCTGAGAAAACAGGATCTCAGTTTTTCATAGCTATTTCTTGAGTTCATGCTTATCTTAAAAAACTGTTTTTAAATATTTTTTCTAATTATAAAAGTAATAATTGCAGTCATAAAAATTAAGTAAATATATACAAGTATAACAAAAATATATACAAATATAACAAAAAATTTCCTGTAATTTCCTATCTTGACAGTGAAGTGATAACTATCAGTAGTGTGTACATCTTCCTGTGTGTTTCTGATTATTTTTCAACATATAACTATTTGTATACTTGTGCATAGTATAATTGGAATGAAAGATTATACAGTTTGAAATAAATGCTATGCAACTCTTAAAATATTTCACATTAAGTAATATGGAATATTACACAACCCTTAAAATTGTTTTAAAATAACTCATGACATGGAAAAATG
>VMDR010017486.1:0-20061 GCA_007922815.1 Macrotus californicus
TATTTATTGATGTGAGAAAAGGAGCTTCAGCCTATCTGGGGCTTGTTGAACAGGGGAGACCTGTCGTAGGAGGACATGAGCCAATTGATTTGGGTGAAGATGTAAGAGAAGTCAAAAAGTGAATGAAAATCAGGAAATAAGCTGACGCCCACCCTTTGGTTCCTGCCAGATATGTGGGATATTTAGAAATAGAATAACATGGAAAACTTGAACCTAAAATGGTAGATTCCTACTGAGAAAAATGTTCTTCAGGAAGCAGGCTTCTACAGAAATGGAACTGGGAGCCTGACGATTCAGAGTTCAAGGTGGTCCCATTCACTAACTCTCTGTGCTCTTAGTGAAGTTACTAAACTTTCAGTTATTAAGACCATAAAAGAGGATAATAATAGCACCTATTTCACAGAGTGGCTTTGAGGGTTACGGTGTTCACTCTGTAAATTCCTTCCTTCCTTTTCTCTGACCACCTTCTTTTCACTCTTCGTTCAAATGAAAGTAGGAAATGGTGAAGAGCTTTAAGCTCTAGTTCTGCTCTCTTGCTCAGTCTCTTACTCAGCCTTTCATTCTCTCTCAATAAAGAGGCCACTCCACCACCTACATGACTGTGGCATAAAGCCAGTGCTGCTCACTGTCCCACACACCATGCAGATAAAACACTAAGATCAGCAGAACACCAGAATGCAGTCAGCAAGGTTGGACAAACCAATACTCTGTCTTCCAGTAGAGCCAGTACAGCTAGTAGAATCAGCTATGGTGTCGGGCAGACTGGTATGAAATGCCCATTGGAGAGATGGCTCTAATAATATGTAATATTGTTCATATTTAAAATGCTTGTGTTTTTGAGTAAGTTAACTATGGATTGATTATGGTAGAGTCAAGATTGATTATTTAAAACCTACCCTAAGTTACATCCTTTTTAATATGCTATTTTTGAGTAGGAGAGAACAGGTAGAATTGTAGCTATTCTGCTAGCAATTGGACATTATTTGTAACCTTTGTTATACCTATAGTCTTTGTTATTCCTCATTTACCCTTAGTGGTTGTGATGATGGAAAATTCCTGACGATCTTTTACATCCCTCACAAAATTTGAGGGCAAGGTGTACAAGAACCTGAGCGCTCCCACCTGAATATCATCTGTCATGTGCAGAGTGAGATCAAAGATTGAGGGAGCAGGAATCAGGAAAGTCTTTCAAATTTGACCAGGGGGATAAGAATGTGTTGATCAGACAGCTTAGATCTGGTGTTATGCAAACCAAGTAGACATGAAGGACCCAGAAGTGAAGCCGTCTTCTACTTTTCTTTCCTTCTACCTGTGAGGAATAGGACAAAATGAGAGTGACATCAGAGCTGTTGCACTGGACCAAGGGATGGAGAGGAAAACAAAGATGTAGCATTTACAAGGCAGAAAAAATCAAGCAGTGGTGCCACATTATGTGCTGAAGGACATGATGGAGCCCCATGACACGGGTAAGGCAACCTGGCTAGAGAGACCCTTGGGGGGAGAGGGCCAAATTTCACTCTGTGGCATCAACAAATGCTCATGAAAACACTTTAAAATCATATGAATTCCTGGCCTAATACGAACAACTCTGAAGAAAGGATGGAATCATAATTTCCTGCCACATAACATTTACTTTATCACAACTAAAATTGTGTGCTCTCTTTCTGTAATGTCCTCTATGTATTTATCACCCAGGCAAGTTTCCACTCATCCTTTAAGAAACATCCAGGTAAAACTTCCCTTGTCCTGTCTGTTCTCCATGATCCTCCATGTAGTCTTCATGGAGCTCCTGAAGGTTCTGTGTCACTACCAGGCAGTGATTGACATACAACAAAGACAGTATTGTTGTATGTCACTGTTGTTGTGTGGGTCTCCCCTGTAGACTATGGGCTCTTTGAGGGGAGAGACTTGCTTTTCAACTCTGTATCTCCAGTGTCACAAAGCCTAACATATAGTTGGCGCTCAGTATATCTTTATTCAGTGAATGAATGAAAGAATGAATGCATTCGTGGATGATTGTTAAGATATACATTGAGTCTCTTCTATGGGTGGCTAGAAAACACACTGCTTTCTTTGTAAAGGGAATCGATGATAACTTTTCTCAGTTCCTGAGGGATCCTTTAGCATTTTGGGATAGGGATTTATTAATTGCTTCCCCAAAGACCTGAAGCAGTTAAAGGGCAAGAGAGGTAAACTGAGATCAGGTAGATGGAGGTAATTTACAAACCTGGACACTGGACACTGGACACAAGGCACAGATAAGAGAGAGAGCTCAGTAAGGACGTTAACAGGACTGGTGTTAATGGCATTGATAATAGACCAGTAAGGCACGCAGCATGCTTCCCCCTGCTCTGCATATTGAGTCTTTCAGGCCTCTAGGGAACCACAGGTAATCAGCGTATTCTTTAAGCCCCTGCGGGAATGCCTGCGAATGCATTTGTCATCATCTTGGGCACTCAGGCACTTATCTCTTTATTCACATCATTTTATACTCTGAACTCCAAATTTACAATGAACCCTCTCTAGTTTATCTAGACATAGCCTTCACCATTTAGTTTCAGAACCCTGGGGGCACATTAGTATTTTATGTAATCTCTCCTTTCTGTCATCTTCCTCCAGTTCTTTCTGTTACGCTGGGCTCTTGCTGGCAATATATTATATAAGGTGGCTTGGTTTCTGTCATTCTCAACCTCACCTCTTGGTTTCCCTTCTCCAATATTACCATGAAAGCGCTGCTCCCTGTAGCTTATGATTGACACTCTTCACAGTGCTTTGTGAGTCCTGATGTGCACGACTCACGCTGCCACAAAAATAAATGGCTGGAAAAAGGAGGAGAAAGAGGAGTGTTTTTGCTTAACCATTTACCTCCTTTCTTTAATGGAACTGGTGAATAAATTCAGCGAGTTATTCTATTTAAACATCTCTGTTTCACTGAATTTATATCACTTAGCAGATCTTTTTAGAAATAATTATGTGCTGGCTGCAGCCCTGGATTAACTTGCTGTATTATTCCTGAATTACACTGACTTCATTTAAGGAACACACACACAAAATGATATAGAATACGTAGTGATCATACAGGAAATGGGGATTTAAAATTTAACAAGTTCAGAGATCATAAAGTAGAAAAACTGAAGAATGTCAGTTTTCTTTTTTCTAATTGTGGATACTGTATAGTTTGCTGTGTTGTCATATTTGGGTCTGTTAATATGTTACTGTATCCTTCATTTGAAGAAAAACTCTCTTTCAGTGTTCAGGTTTTCAGTTGTAATGATGCTTTACAGGACCTTGGACTACAAAATCTAGGGAGCTATCTTCTTTCTTAGTTTCAGGTTTTTTTTCTAAACCTTTTTTAAAATAAGATTTTATTTATTTATTTTTTAGAGAGGTGAAGGGAGGGACAAAGAGGGAGAGAAACATCAGCGTATGGTTGCCTCTCATGAGCCCCCTACTGGAGACCTGGTCTGAAACCCAGGCATATACCCTGACTGGGAATCAAACCAGTGACCCTTTGGTTCTCAGGCCGGTGCTCAATCCACTGAGACACACCAGCCAGGGCTTAGTTTCAAGTTTTAAAGATTATAATGTGAAAGATTGCACTGGCTTTCCTCATGGTGCTAACCTTGAAAGGCATCTGTTAATATGAGGTCTTATGTTTCTGAAGGAATTTGCACCAGTATCTCTATGAAGAAAGCATGCATTTGTCCCTTGGCTCTGTCCTTCCTTCTATTATTAGTCTGCTCTCCATCCTGGGCAAATCACTTACCACTTTATATCATCATTACAGCTAGAACAGCAATAACGCCATTTGTTAATATCGGAGTGCCATAGGGTTAACATGAAAACATCTAATTTTAAAATTTATGTAACACTTCTTATTTAAGAACCATAAACTATTATTTTTATTATGCACTGTTCTGCAGTGTTTTTTCTTCAGGAGTTTGATTTTATAGTCATATTCTCTCTCTCTCTCTGAGATGCTACATGCATCCTTTCCCCTGTATGGGTTCGGACTACAAAGAACTTATTTAAAGTTTCAAATATAAATAGAAAATGCCCAAAAGGCAATCTTAAAACTGAACTGTTTTTTCCCCTCTTTCTTCTCTACCTAGGCTTTATAATTGTGATCTAAGGGGAAAGGTATTTATTCATTGTTTAAATATTTATTTAAAGCTCCTTCCCCGTGGTACCCCCTAAAATATGTAATGTTGCTGCAGCTGTTTCTGATGTGCTCAAAACCAACTAAAATATATAAGGTATTTAGGAATGTTTAACTATAAAATTAAGAATTTGATTTTTTAAAAATTTACCTCCTCCTGGAAATTTGAGGTCTTTTTTTGGTGGTTTTGATGTAAGTATCAGGTGACAGAGATTGAAAGAGACAAGGCAGTTCTATTAGACACATGTTTCAGTAATTTTCAGCCTCAACTTTTGGCACTAATGGCTACGATCTCACTGTAACTTGTGAGAATTAATTACCACTCCTTCTATTTAGGTGCCCAAGTTTCCCCTCCATGCTACAGTGTAAAATGATAGCAAGCTGGCTTAAGCCCTTAGGTAATTTACATAATAAAATAGGTAAAAATCTTTACAATAACCTCCATTGAACTTTACATTTAAATTTTTTAATGGTACTTAAAAATCTAAAAAGAACATATTCCTGGAAATTGCATTCTTTGTTGTTAGAAATTAGAGCTAAAGTAAAATGGATGCCAGGCTCATTACAATGATTTTTTAAAAAGTGACATAATTGCTTGAAACCTAGTAAGCCAGAAGACCTTAACTTTTTGTCTCCAGTATTCCTTTGAGAATCCCAAAAAAGCTTTGCATTCATCCTCAAGAAACAGCATATACAAGGACTGTCCAGAAGGTATCCAGCCATGTAATATGAAAACTAGGGGCATTTGTTGAAGGAGATACAAGATACAAGAAACATTGTACACAGGACAATGACGCCTCAGTCCTTTTCAAAGTAGACACCTTGGGACCTCACACAGTTCTCCCCATCTCCATCAGCTGCCCCATCATATTTTCCTCAACCTCATCAATGGTCTGAAATCTCTTCCTTTTCAAAGGTGATTTTAGTTTTGGGAAAAGCCAGAAGTCACAGGGTGCCAAATCTGAGCTTGGGTTGCGGGGGTGCTGAGTCACCTGGGTGGTTTGATGTTTCGCCAAAAAACTCTGCATGAGACATGATATGCAAGCAGGTGTGTTGGTGTGATGAAACTGCTGATCACCAGTTTCCCATAGCTGTGGCCTTCTGAATCATCTGAATAGTTTCCATGGAGGAATGTTCAAGCTCAATGCAAAATTTGATGCAGATTCGTGCTCTACTAGCTCAGTCATTTTGAATATGATGGCCACACAGTACACATACTTACTCAATGGTGTCTACCACCCCCACTGACTAGTACAGTGAAGTCATCATTGTTCACGCATGTACATTCCAGTCCACTCTCCTTGGCTGCCAGGTTACATCGATGTCACACAAACCAGTCTCTTTATATTAACAGTGGCTGGACTTTTTTTGGACAGACCTCATATATACAATTCTGCATATAATTTTAGGTGTTTCACAGATCTAACCTCCAGTCTCCTGCTCCGAAGGCATTTATGGATACTATAAATTACCTCTCATGTTAAAATTCCAGACAGAAAGAGAAAAAGGGTGGTTCAGGTTTCAGTATCTGCTTGTAGGTGTTTTGTTTATAAGGGGCCCAGAATCTTTTCGTGGTTTTGTTTGAGAACTTAGAATATGTGAACTGCTGAGAGTAAAGACAGTTGATTATTCCAGGATCAAAGGAGGGAGAGGCCATAGAATGTGGTGGTTTGGAATTGGTTGTAGTGAAAACCTTTACTAATGAGCGAACATAGGGGCACCCCCTATGCTCATTGCAGTGTTATTTACCATCACCAAGGTATGGAAGCAGCCCAAGTGTGCATCAGTAGGTGAGTGGATAAAATAACAATGGGACATTTACACAATGGAATACTACTTGGCTATAAAAAATAAAAAACTCACGCTTTATTTTAAAAAGATTTTATTTATTTAATTTCAGAGAGGGAAAGGGAATTTTAGATGGAGAAAGAGAGAGAGAGAAACATCAATGTGTGGTTGCTTCTCATGCATCCCCTACTGGGGACCTGGCCTGCAACCCAGGCATGTGCCCTGACTGGGAATGAAATGGGCAACCCTTTGGTTTGCAGGCCAGTACTCAATCTACTGAGCCACACCGGCCAGGGCAAAAATTTTACCCTTCGAGACAACATGGATAAATCTAGAGAACATTATACTAAGTGAAATAAACAGTCAGAGAAAGACAAATACAGTATGATGTCACTCATATGTGGAATCTAATGAACAAACTGAACTAACAAACAAAATAGAGACAGACTCATAGATGGAGAGCCAATGACAGTGGGGGTTGTGGGGGCTGCAGGGTTAGAGGGTAGAGGGATCAAGCAAAAAGGTATAATCACACATGGACATGGACAACAGTGTGGTGATTGTTGGGGGAGGAAGGAAGGGTAAAAGGGCTCAAAGGAGATGTAAGAGGAAAAAATACAATAAAAATTAAATTAAATTAAATTAAGAAAATTAAAAATAAAAAAATGAGTGAGATCTGGGTAGATGAAAGTCAGAAGGGTTTTCTAGTCAGTTTGCTCCAAGAAATTAGGGTCCCCATTTGGTGTGTTATTCACTATCTCTAACATGGTTCCTGTGACATACCACTGGGCTTTCAATAACTACTTGTGTGGTGGTTTGTGCCTCATTTCTAGTGAAACGCTTGAGCCGAGAGAAATGGCATCAAGCCAGGGCTGGAGTTCTACGTGGGCCCCTGATGCACAGTGGATGAGATGAGTGTTGGTGGCCCCTTTAGCTATCTCTGGTGATCATCTAGGGGCATGGATAACATTTTCTAAGAGTTATTGGGAGGTCAAAGCTGCAAAATTAAGTGCCTTAATCTTATTACTAAGGAACTAAGAAACAGCAGAACTGATATATCCAACATTTTATCATGAAGTTTTGATAGCCCTCTGGACTGGAACATAGAGTGGCGATTCCAAATCTGAGACTGAACTGCTAGACCTAAATCCCATGGCAGTGGGGAGGCTGCCGTGTTTTCTGTAGTCCCTTTAGCTTAGAGCTTTCAGTGCAGGTGTTCCAGGAGCCCGGGGCCTGAGAGTCTGCCGCCCACCATGGGTTCTTGGCTTTGTGCAGAAAAGACTTGAACAATGATCCAGCATAGAGTTTAAAGTGATAGTGAGTTTACTGGTGTTCAGTACCCGAAACAGAGGAGCGGCTTAAGTGTTTGTGATATTCTGAAAAACAAAATACCTGGTGGGTTAGCAGATGTGGACATGCCATTTATTACTCACATTTCAGGGTAGTGCACTGATGGCAGCAAATCTGTGTGAGACAGGCTCCACCCCCTCCAGTCTAAGGCTTGTGCAGGGGTGTCCAACATTTTGGTGTCCCTGGGACACACTGGAAGAAGAGTTGTCTTGGGCCACACATTAAATTCACAAACACTAACAAAAACAAAAAAATCTGATGTTTTAAGTAAATTTACAATTTCGTGTCAGGCCGCATTCATAGCTGTTCTGGGCCGCATGTAGCCCGTGGCTGTGGGTTGGATACTGTAGGGTAAACAGAGTCAGTATGGCTCCCTCACCCAGATATCTGGGGAACTAAGATAAGCTGTGATCTCATAGCCTTGAAACTGGGTAGGATAAACTGTTCCCATAGCCTTGAGTGGGCTCGCATGTGCAGAATCTTGCTGTTATACAGTATCATGGCATCCTGCCGGCTTTGTGTGCACGTAGTCTATAAGGGAGGTGGGACTCCCTGTTGTGCAACATGCAGGAACATGTAGGCGGACACGTGGCTTGCAGCATTCGTGGATGGTCCACCCTTGAATAAAGGCATATCGAGCATCCCCACGGCTCCGCACATTTTCTTCCTTCTGCCTGAATCCAGAGTGAACCTGCCCAACCTTGACAGGCTACAAGGCAGGCACCCCATATAAAGTAAGGGGTCCCAGACAAAGGCAGCATGCACAAAGCTACACATGCCCTGGAGCTACATCACATCAGTGTGCATGTGTGGAAGGAAAACGTCAAGAAGCAGTCACAGGACAAGAAGTCACTCCCAAGAGGAGATAAGGGGAGAGTTGCAATCCATTCCCAAAACAGTACCCATTCCTTCTGGCTAGGAGCCCCCTGGCCAGCCCTGGTCCTGGGTGGTGGGAGAGCCATGAATTGATTCCACAATTGGTGAAGCAGTGAGACAGAGAGTGAGCTACTGCACAGACAGAGCAGCCCCCTTTAGTGGAATTTGCTGCCTTTACTGAGGTTCATTTAATCAGGGGTGGGGTGTTCAATAACAGGGAGTAAGTAATATTCATAATCTTCTCCAGAAAAAGGTGGAGATTTCTCAGAGGAGCTCCATGGGCCATTTTGTGTCCTTATATGGGCTTTCCTTGTCCAATCATGGTGACACATGCTGTGTCATTTAGCATGCTATAATGTGTTGCAATGAGTGTATGAGGCTAGGGGTTCCTGTTAGGTGAGATTAGTCACCATGTTGTATTGAGCTCATCTCTGCTGGTTTTAAGCCATAAATTTGGTGCTGGTGGTAGGATGGTTCTTATTTCTTGGCAGTTCCTGTAGCGTTTATCAGTTGGAGCTGTTTTGTCACATACCGTATCTCACTTTCACCTGAGCCCAGTGCCTAATTTCCCAGATGGGGGAGAAAAGAAGGAAAGGCTTCATGGGACATCTAAGTCATTTTTAAATTTGACGTTTTCCCTCTCGTTTTTCAGTACCATTTTGAAAGGAGGTGTTAACATCAAACACACACTCTGCTTCATATCCACCCTGACCCCTTTTCTGCCTCCTCCTTTCTCACCTGCACACAAGCCGGCTCTCCACCTGCTGAGTCATAGCTGCAGGGCAGTGAGTCACCTGGTGGCTTTCCTTTATTCTGAGATGTAAATTAACCATTGGCTATTTAATCTTGCCTCACTCGTGGGCATTTTCTTTTTCCTTTCTATATAATTTCAAATTTTTACATCTACTTGTCTATCTTACACATATAATACAAGCGACAATGATGTTTTGCCTTTTAAAAACCTTGACTTTCCCCACAGCAGGACTGTGTCATTTCACTTCTTATTCCCTATTGACTGTTAGGAATAAAACGTTATGAAATTTTCTATTAAAATGGTCATATCCTGAAATGCCTTAAACCCAACATGTCCAAAATAAAGAGAATGGACTAATTACATAGTACATGTGTGTGGGTGGAGCGTAATCCCTCCTTTCTCACACTTTGAGGTTTCAGAAGGAGGGACGAGAATTAGCATGTCACTCCTGCGCTTTCTCCACCTCCTCAGGGGAAAAGAGTGTCTTTGCTTAGTGCTGAGTTTGGGGTAAGACATTGGTCGGGAATAACTCTTCTTCTGCCTCCTTTCCTTTGTCTTTGGGATTTGCCTGCCTGCTGAAGGAGCTCTTCATTCTGTCCCCCATGCCACCAGCTGAACAAGGGAAGACTCTGCTCCCCAACCGTTACTTGGCGCCCCTGGCCCACTGCCTCACTACAAGGGGTCAGGGCTGAAGTGTAGAGAGTCAATTCCTTTCTGAGGTTGGGTATCAGGAAGACTGTGGTTGCCACACATCTATCTACACCATATCCATCATCAGGGTGATATTTTTATCTCTGATTTGCTGTACTCGCTGCCTATTTCCATGGTAGAATTTGGGAAAGGAAAAATCCCAGTTTATTGATCTTCTCATACCCCAACACAAATAGGCTCATTTTTAGTCATTATAAATTTGGATGACATTACTCAGCCTACTGCTTGGAAAAGCCCAGAATAAAGCTTATTTAGAGTGGATGCATTTGGTGAGAAGCCTGTGAATTTGAAATTTTGGTTTTAGGTGCAGGGTTTATAATTTCATTATGACTGGACATCTTTTTTCCCCCTTTTTTATCACAAACCTGAGAAAAAAACACTGACCTGATTTTTAAAGAGGATATTGTGAAACCCATATCACCCCAATAAAATTAATTTTTTTTAAAAAAAGAAGAGGACATCATGAGTAGTAATTTGAAAGTACCTGGTATAGGTGCTTCAATCAGTTTCTTAAAATTTTCTATATTCCTATTTTCTTATCTGTGTGCTAGGGATGATAGCATTCTACAAAGCTGTTGAGGGGATTAAATTAAATGAGAAAATATATATGAGAAACAGTCTGTACCTGGCCCATCATAGGTATTTGATAAATGTTTAATAAGCACCTATGGTATGGTTATTGTGTCATAAAAAGAATATTCCCTATAAATCAGTGAACTCAGCAACCCAGCACTTTCCTGTCCAGATGGAGCAATTTAAAAAGTGAGGAAAAGAGATCAGTCTGTTACTGGTATTAACCCAAGGAACATCCAGACCTGTAGAGAATTTTATAAGAGTTTATTTGAGCAAAATTGATGACAATTGCTGGGAAGCAAGATGTCAAACGCTCTGGGTAATTACAGTTTTGCAGTTTCTTTTATGCATTTGAAATTAAAGAGGGGAAAGTAGGAAGATTACATGGAGGTAGGAGAAAGCAAGGCCAGGACTGGATTACAGGATAGTTAACATGATTATGTGCTCCCTGGAGGGTGGTTGCTGTTTATTTCAAAGGCCTGTTAATCTGGATGCACAGAAACAATGGACAGACAGGGTTTGCTTAAGGCAAAGGTTAACCTTTTACTAAAAAGGTACATGCCTGGGGCGTGACTACTCACCATGACCTACCCACTTAGGAATTTATGATCAGGTCACCCTTTGAGGTTACTTTCTGTAGAATCCCCTGCCCCCATTTTTTGTCTACACAGGTGATCTTATTTTTCCCCTTCTATTTATTCTCTAAATTTCTTTTTACTTTTAATTGAACCAGTGCCACCTGGATCCTGTTAGGGGTCCCAGCCTCTAGGTCTCAGACCAGTACTGGGCAGGGCCTGTTAGGAACAGAGTGAAACAGGAGGAGGTGAGCTGAATGTAATACACTTGAATCATCCTGGAACTGTTCCCCCCAACTCCCATAGTCTGTGGAAAAATTGTCTTCCACGAAACGGTCCTTAGTGACAAAAATGTTGAGAGCCACTGTGTGAGATATAGTTCTTGATGTTTCTATGTGATGAAATTTTCTAATAAAATGGTCAATATTACTTTAAGAAAGGGGAAAAGCCAGAAATCTGCTGCCAGCTGGGTCACTTGATGGCACCCTGACTGACCCCAGGACAGAGGGACAGGGTGGGAAGGCTGGAAGGCATCTCATGCTGCCAGACTAGTTTGAACTGAGTTTGAGGTGCAAAAGGGGAGACACAGAAATGTTTCAAGACAACCTCAAAATTTTCTCTTCTCTATGTCATGATAAATCAAGCATCACCAAACTTCCTTAGTTTCTTTGACATTCCTGTGGAATAGCTCAATTTTCTGTTTGTAAGTGCTCATGAGCCATACATTTTTTTGGGGGGAAAGTGGGAGTTGGATTGGTTCCCCGACTCTTCATCATCTCTCCTACCTCACAGTGGTGCTGTCATGGTTGGTTCTTCCTGGGGATGTGCTGTGCAAGAAGCCTGCTGCATGAAGTCAACCCGTAAATTCACCACCCCGAACAGTCCCATCTCCCTCCCGGAAGTGATAGATCCCAATAATCCCCTACTAGGGTCATGGTTTAAGAAGAAAAACAAAGTAGGAGGAAGGAATTTTTTCTCATTTTTAAAGCTTTGAGCCTATTGGATTTGTTTGCATCTACATCATTTAGGACAATGAAGAGGCCATCTTGTCTCTGTGCTGAGGAAGGGAGAGTATCTCTGAGCAGCTTTAGGAGGGCTTCTCTGATGCAAGTGTAACAGTCTAGAGTCTGGCATGGTAGCGTGGTGCAGAGAACTGCTCAGCAGAAGGCTCCTAGGCAGAAGGCTCTGGTTCTGCTCTGTCATTCATCATCTGTAAAGAAATATACCTCACCCCTGCGTTTCATGGTGAGTTTTAGAAAAACAAAGGGACTAGACTCAGTGATATCTTAATTCTACTTCAAATCCAATATTTGAAAATGTATACCTACCTTGTGAGTCAGAAGGGGGGTTTAATTACCTTCAGATTTATGAACTTAAAAAATGTCCCCTGTTGTATTAAATGTTAAATATTCAATTATATACAATGCTTATAATATAAACCCACTTTTATATGCTTAAGCTTGAAGCTTTTAAAAATTATTTGATTTTTATCTAATATTTGATTAACAAGTTAAACATTTACCTATTTAATTGAGAATAATCACATGTCCTTCGAAAGTATCGTAGTCCCTACTTACCCACCACGGATATGTTCCACAATGCCCTGTGAATGCCTGAAACTGTGGCTAGAAGTGAATCATATGTATTCTGTATCTTTTCCTTTATATACATGCCAATGATAAAGTTTAATTTATAAATTACACACAGCAAGAGATGAATAATACTATCATAAAATAGAACAACTACAACAATATAATGTAATAGAAGTTATGTGAACATGGTCTGTCTCACAATATCTTACTGTATTGACATGACCCTTCTTGTGATGATGTGAAGTAATACAATGCCTACATGGGAAGATGAAGTCACGTAAATGACATGCATTGGGACAGAGTGTTAAGGTTACTACTATAGAGGTTACTTGAACACGAGCACTGTGACACCCTGACAATTGATCTTAAACTCGGACTGCTGCTAGTGACTAACTGGTGGCTGGGGGTAGAGTATACAGCGTGGGTACCCTGGACAAAGGGGTGACTCATGTTCTGGGTGGGAGGGAGTGGGAAGGCATGAGATTTCACCATACTAATCAGAACAGTGCACAATTTCAAATTTATGAATTGTTTATTTCAGGAATTTTCCACTTAATATTTTTTGGACCCAGGTTGACCTTGGTCAACTGAAACCACGGAAAGTGAAACCACAGATAAGGGAAACTCCTGCAATCCAGGAACTGGAGACTTTATTAACGTCGGTTTCAGCCATTAGAACTATACACATAATCTGAGACCAGGAAAATTCCAAGGTCGTATGTACAACATTTCATTAGATGAAAGATACCCTCTTTTCTTCACATTTTTATATCACTGAAATTGCAGTTTGCCTTATAGTCGAAGGCATCTTAACATTGTTACAGATTAATTGGTGATTTTTTTAATGATACATAAAATAACATGTTTGTAATTAGTGGCATTTTAATTTGTTGAAATACAATAAATATTAATTTATTATAAATGTCTAAATTTAAAACCAGCTTTTTAGTTTTACATAAATAAATGCATTATACATGCTAACCCTTAAACTTAAATCAGCCTTTCATGAACCTGTTATAGCCTAACATAATTACTTTGAGTATACTAAGTTATATTGAACATTTTTTATGCAGTGAAAGTTTCAGCTTAAACCTAAGTGGAAATTCAATATGTGTGGGCCTGGTGGGCGAACACGGGCATTCATGTGAGATGTTAATGTATATGAACTGATTTATATGGGGTGCTCTCAAAGGAAGAAGAATGTTTGTTTTTTGTGTCTGTGACAGGACACAGATGTATCAGTTGGATTCTCTGGGGAGCAGACTCTGAGATGGAATTGGAGTACAAAGAGTTTATTGGGAAAACATTCATGAATGATAAAAGTGAGAGGAATTGTATTGAGCAGAGAGAGCCTTCAGATCTGGCAAAGTTTTGGCCAACACAACAGGGAGCTCTGGAGCAAAGATTGTCCATGAGACTGAGTTCCCTACAGAGCAGAAATGTCCTGACATTAGTACACTCTTCCTACTCATACTTTGGTTGGGCCTGCCCAAAAAGGACATGGTCTCTGATTAAAAGCTAAGGTGGATCTTGAACGTACTGCAGCTAGAGACTGTTGGTGAATTGTACTCCTTGCAGTGAAATATAAGTTCTTTTTGATGGGAGAGTCGAGAACTGATCAGGATAGCACAGTGTCCATCTTACCTAGAGGTTCTTATTCAAAGACCTGTATCTGAATCCAGGAGTGAGAATTGTGTCAACAGTTGAGTAGGGTCTAAGATTTTACCCTACTTACCAGGTAACAACATAGCTTGGCAAGTGTCATGAATGCTGATAGAAGACATGAGACTCCTGGGTCAGAGACAAAGGATTTTATCACTCATGGCACAGTAGATGTTTGCATGTTCAGACAGGGTGATGCAAAGAGGACTAGGTGATGTCTGCACATGCAGTGTGTTGTGTTACAGGAGAATCTGAAGCTTAGGGAACATGAACCTTTTATAATGGGCAGGGAGTCTGCCTGACTTCTGCCCCTGGGGA
This sequence comes from Macrotus californicus, assembly GCA_007922815.1. Lineage (NCBI taxonomy): Eukaryota > Metazoa > Chordata > Mammalia > Chiroptera > Phyllostomidae > Macrotus > Macrotus californicus. The sequence goes on from VMDR010017486.1 coordinate 14,359, forward strand.
CAGTAAACAAATCTGTCCTTTCCTCCAGAGGTAGATTTCTATCTTCCAAGGCTTCTGGCTATGCAAAGATCCTTAAAAAGATAATCAAGAACAAAGGCAGTTAGTGCTTCTGCTCATAAGATGTGGGGGAATGTGAGAGACCCATGAAGAATCGTCTCCCCACAAGGTGCTCCAAACAGAAGCTGAAGAAATATTTTCGGAAGTGACTCTGGAATACAAGGGGCACAAAACAGAGAGACAACTCTGCCTTGGTTCTAAAGTGACGTGTTGACATGGTAAGGAGAGAGATGTTCTTCCTACTTTTTGCAACACAGAGGGACTTGAGCTCAGAGAAAATAATATGGGAGTCCATACCATGTAGGCATCTCAAGTGTTTGTGGTTTGAGGATCACCAACAAGCAGCATTACTGGCACTAACATCAGCACTCTCACTGGTACCCAAAAGCTGGGGATGAGACAAGCTAGTGAGGACAGTGAATAGGGAAACTGAGACCGATAATTAAACAGCCAAGCCATTTACAATCATCTAGTAAACCTCAAAATTCTACCTTACCTAACCAGGGACACTTAAGAATAAGTGGTTTACACTTCCCCTCCTCAACCAGAGGGTAAACAGCTTAAATCACCCTACTGAGGGAGATAGCAGAAATGCAATTGGTGCCATTTGTGCCAACCATACCCAAGGATGGGTCAGCATAAAAAGCTGATGAATATTCTATTGAGATCCTCCCTTAAGACCTCCCCTAAACTCCCGGCCTTTAAAACCCTCAAGATGAAGGGCCCAGGGGGTGCTCTCCCTCCTCGGAGCACACTCGTGTCTTTCTTCCTGCTTTCTTTCTCAGGCGTGCTTTTTCACGGTAAGTTCTGAGGGTTCTCATGAGACTTGCAACCAGGGGAACAGTGGGCAGTGGGAGCTCATCCCAGCCTCGTCCCATGAATCTGTCTCCAATGCCCCTTTTCTCTGACTTTTTAGTGAGCCAAAGCCTGCTAGACTCATTTCTTTCTTGTAACATTTTTTCTAATAGATTTTACTTATTTTTGGAGAGAGGGGAAAGAAGGGGAAAACAGAAGGAGAGAAACATCAATGTACAAGAGAAACAGAGATTAGTTGCCTGTCTCATGCCCTGAAATGGGGACCTCGCCTGCAATCCAGGCATGTGCCTTGACTGGGAATTGAACTGACGACCTTTCGGTTCGCAGACCAGTGCTCTATTCACTGAGCCACACCAGCCAGGGCCTCTTTCTTGTTACAGTTCTAAGAGAGCCAAAGCAGCCCTGCCTAGGCTCTGTCCTGTTACTTCTTCTATCCTAAAAAGCCCTTCCTTTTTTCACTATCCTCAGCTCTAATAAACCGACTCTTAAAATCACCCGGATTTGTGTTGTGAAATCTTTCCTGCCTGAAGTCAGGAATCCACACACTACTGACCCACCTGAGGCAGACTAGTTCTGGCCCAGCTACTACCTGGTAACAGGGACGTGCCTAAAGAAACTCAAGTCCCACCAGTGGGGCTTATTCAGTAGTTTTCATGAGTTCTTTGGTATATGCACGTATAGGGAACCTATTTGTGTGTGATGTAAACTCGTGGCTCAGCTCTGGTTCTGAACGCAGATAGATGCATGTGGCGTGCACAGAACATCCGTGAATAGGTCTCCTGTGGGGAATCAGGCCTGCATTGTACCTAGGCCACTTTGAGACTTGTTTTTGCTAAAAACTCCCTCACCCTGAATTGAGGAAAAAAATGTTTACTGCATATCTTTAAAGTAACTTTGTGGGGAATCAGACATGCATTACTCCTAGGCTGCTTTGAGACTTTCTCTTGCAAAAAACTCCCTCACCTGGGATGGAGACAGCAGAAGTTTACTTTGATTTGGGCCAGACTTCCAAAGTATATGTGTAACCAGCCACCTCTCCACTTTGTATTTTATCTTGGAAGTGATCAGCAACATTCTTTTCTTTGCTATCTATAATAGTTAACCACCTAAAGCAAACCTATGCATAGTAAATGAGGACCATCCTGAATGTAATGTACCTGGGGTTTCAGTAAAAGCCTGTCGAGGCAAGGGGTCGGGGCCCCTCTCTCTTGATCACTGAGAGATCGACCACGTATCCCTTTTTCTCCACCGGATTCCTTTAGTCCGCGTGAATTTGTTTGTCACTTGTCCGGGGATATAGGACAAGCATTCCACAATACACGCGGTCCTGCCGGATGGGACCGCAACATACATGACTATATTTAGTAACTATTTCCAGCCTAATTATAGTTGGCAGTGTGTCTGTTTCCAGTTTTATCTTTTAACCTTTCTTTCTCCAGAATGCTAAAGGAAAAGACTGCGTTAACAAATCATTTCATCTGGGTTCCAATAAGAGATTAAAGTTTAGAACTAATGAAGGAATTTCTTATTCACATTTCCAAGCTCAGTTCAATATTTATCTCCTACCTGAAGGTGGTTTACTTCAGATCAGAATAGTGTCTTTCTCCTTCAACTCATATGACTGATTCTAGGGATGGCAAAAGTGTTTCACCATCTGTACTTAATCATTTGAGAGTGTCTAGCCAGAGCACTTTGTTGAGAATCGTGAGACCATGTCCCAGCTCTTGGGAAAGGCAGCCATGAGCAGTGCGGACCATGAAGTTGGCCTATAAGGTTGAGGCATGAATGTTATATATTTAATAACACTTGCCTGACTAGTTCTTTAAAAGGTTTTGCACAAAAGACAGTCTTTTCTTCCACACAGAAGCAATGAATTTTCATGAAACAAGTGTTATTTTTTTTTCCAAAAAAGTTTGGAAAACATTAGGATATGAAACTCTTGGGAATTCACAATGAACATTACCATACAAAAGCTATGAGAAATCGTGCATTAAAGATCTCTTACATTTTTTTTACTACATTACCTCTTTTCCCCATGGTATCCTAACTAGTATTCATAACACCCTGTGATATGCTTTGTTTTATTCTCTTGTGTAGAAATACAGAACTCGAATTACTTTTTCATATATTTGTTTATCTCTTTTTGTAGTTGAACTGTAAACTTGCTGAGAACAGACTATATCCTCAACTTCTTGTATGTGTGACAGAATTAACATCAATGCCACGCGGGGGTTCAGGATATATTATTTGATATTTTAACTAAGTTTTCCATAGTGATGTGGTGGCTATAGATACTTCATAGATTCACGAGTGTATTTCCAGTGCTTAGCATGTTAGAACTGAATTAAAATTTACTGCATGTGAGAGTTATTGCTAAGACAAATGAGGATACAAAGATAAAACACAATTCTTGAAATAAAGAAATCTGAGGTTTTTGAGAAAACTAAAAATTTTTATTTGTTTTATTTTTATTTTTTCCAGATTTATCGAGATACAATTGACATAAAAATTGTCTAAGTTGAAGGTGTACAATGTGATGACTTAATACCCATACACATTGTGACGTGTTTCCCACGATAAGGTTAGTTAATGCATCTTCCATGTCACTTTTGAGTATGCAATACAGTATTGTTGGCTGTAGTCACAACGCTACACCTTAGATACCCTGAACTTACTCATCTGAATGTTGAAAGTTTGTACCATTTGTCCAACATATCCCCATTTCTCCCACCCCCTGACGATTAGCACTCTACTCTCTGCTTCTACGTGGTGCGTGTTTTCACATTACATATGTGAGATCATATAGTATGTCTTTCTCCGACTTACTGCACTTATCATAGTGTGGAGGCAACTTTGAAATAAAGTCAGTGGGCTCATGTTGTAGAAGAGAATGGAGGAAGAATATAGAGAAGAACCTGGCAGAGAGTGCTGGCTCCCTTGGAACGGGTTATCTGAAATGGGGTTCCCTCTGGATGAGTGTGCAGTTCACGTGAAGGCTTATGAAGCGGTCAGTGAGGGGTGAAGTGCTCTTTCCTGGTCAGATCACTGAAGTTCAGGACTTAGCTCTGCCACTGGCTAGCTGTTTGGCCTCAAGTCAATCTCAACTGCTTATCCAGAAAATGGAATGAAAAGGGTGCCTACCTTGTAGGGTTATTGTGAACATTAAGTAAAATATTTAAAGAATTTAACACAGTGTATGCTCTATCTAGTAGGCTGGAATTAATGCATATAATCTATTATTTTTGTCAGGGTAGATTAGAAAAAACATAGAAAGTTCTTCACTCAAAACTTTTTTTTAAATCCTCACCCAAGGACATTTTTTATTGCTTTTAGAGAGAGAGGAAGGCGGGGAGAGAGAGGGAGAGAAACATCAATCAGTTACCACTTGTATGTGCCCTGAGTGGTGGACGGAACCCACAACGTAGGCATGTGTCCTGACAGGGAATCAAACCTGTGACCTTTTGGTTTATGGGACCACACTTCAATCTGCTGAGCCACCCTGGCCAGGGCTCTAAACTTTTGAATAGCAATATGGTATAAGTCTTTTTCCTTGATGTTTTCAGATGTCTCTTTTTTTCTCAGTGTGTACATGCTTGCATGCAGCACCATCAAATTTGTACAGTCAATTAAAATGATACTGTAATGCATGACTTTACCTGAGGGCAAAAACCATCTCCTGCGCCTTTCTGTATCCCTAGTGGAGCCAGGACAGTACTCTCCAGTAGTTGAATACTCAACAAATGCTTATCACGCATTACATCAAACAGTTTTTAAAATATGTTAAACATTCAAAATAAATAACTACCAAGTGTGATTATGAATTAACAGGTAACTAGTTCTTCAGGAACTGCTTAAAAATGTAAACTATAGGCTATATTAGCTGGCTAGATATATTAATTGGCGATTTCTCTATTTTCTTATATGTATACTTTATTAAAGCCTCTATTACCTCAGATATTAACTATTTAAGTATACATTTCTTAGAGCCAACTTTTAGAGTTGCCTCTGTTTTCCAACTCCAAGCATTTGATGACCTTTTTAAAAGAGCCATTTCCCCTTTTATCTTTTAAAATTCATTATTTATTTCCTCCAACAGTACCAATAATTCTTTCCAAGTTCAACACTCTTAGGTTTATTATTATATATTTTAAAACAATTCCTTAATTGTGTTACTGAAAACATCACAGATGATTGTAACAAAGATTCTTTAATGCCCCAGCTGTTTCTGACTATCAGGGTTTACCCAGTTTAGACCAAGTGTGGCCTGAGTACCAGCTGATGTCTTCCTGTGTTCCTTCTTTAGCCATGAGGTCTATTTTGGTGCTTGGCTGGAAGACTGTTCCTCAAACACTGTTATTATATTCCCGGACAAGAAAATCATAGTGAAGAAAAAAACAAACTTGATAAACCTCCTGAATTTCTGCTATGTTTTAGGAACTTGTTATTATATCTGACAGCTTCGTAACAACTTCATGAGATAAGTAATAACATATTTTTCTAAGAAACTGGAAGCCTAGGGAAGTTGAGGAACTCACCTAAAGTTAAATTGCTAGTAAGTAGTTGAACTGGGATTTAAGCCTACAGGTCAGTCTGACCTCAGTCTATAGTTTTAACACTACCCTATACTACTTTTTACTCACAACTTTGGACACAGTAGTATTATTTTTGTAGTTAAAATATGAATGATTAGGCAAACAAGGCCATTTCAACTGCTCACACTACCAGGATATTGGAATACCTCCTACTTTTCTTTGTACATACTTCAACTCTCGGGGTATGTATTAATCTTAAAAAGAAACAGAAATGTTTCACAGTAACTTTAAAAAAGAT